>JXCR01073007.1:78716-102796 GCA_002079205.1 Phalaenopsis hybrid cultivar
TATATATATATATATAAGTTTACAAATCAAGAAAGAAAAGTAAAACAACTTAACTCAATCTCCTCTTTATAATACACTCAAATCTCTCTTAGCATAGTGTAAGGAAGAAGAAATTTCTCATTTTTCTTCTCCTCTTACAACTCTTAGAGACACTTGCCACACTCTCCAACAACTTGAAACTCATGCCCCACACACTCTCACACACAACACACTCAAATCTGACATAAAGACAATCTTTTATAATGTAAGGATTAATTTCCCAAGAGTCTCCACATGCACCTCTTCAAAATCCATCCAAATTTAATGCATTTATGAAAATAACCATCTCTGGTGCCAAGGCACCAAAATCTGGCACCTAGGCTCCGTCTTCTCTGTATTTTGGATCTTAGGTGCTAGTTCTGACTCTTAGGGATACACTAAAAAATGTGAACTTTTATGTATACATTTTATGCTTAAATTTGTTGATATTGAAATTAAAAAGGGTATTTTTTGTTTTGTTGCAGGTATATTGATTTTAGGCACTTGGAGCTAAAAGGAGCAAAAAGAAAAAAAAATTTGAGTCAAAATGCGGTTTCTAGTATACTAACGCCAGAGGTGCCAAAACTAGTGCCACAGGCGCCATTTTACAGAGAAGTGGCACCTGAGGTGCTAGAAGTGCCATAATCTAGAGAGGAGCACTGAACTTCAATAAACAAGTGCCAGAGGCACTAGATACGAATCTAAATGAACTGATGGTGGTTATTAACTATTTTTTAGATTTTATAGAATGCTTCAAGTAATCCAACGCCCCATGGAGTGGTTTAATGCATCTAGACACTTGAGGAAGGCTCTTGAATGAAGAGATATGTCTCTAATTTGAGGGGATTTGTCTTTTGGTGTGAAGAGGTGTGTTTCTTGAGAAAAGGAGGGAATTTATGAATTTATTTAGGGAAGAGGAGATGACGCCACTCTGAAGAAGTCTAGGAGGTTTTGGAGTGTGTGGTAAGTGGAGTCTTTGGAGAGAGTAAAGAGTTAGGCTTTGGAGATGATTTTCTTCTAGAGATTGTAAAAGGAGAGGGAAGGTGAGAGATTTCTTCTTCATTAAATTTCTAAGAGAGAATTGAGTGTGATTGTAAAGAGAGAAAGTGCTTCAAGGGAACTTTAAGGGATTTGCTTGAGGAGGAGTGTGAGATAAGTTGTTCTTTTTTCCTTTCTTTATTTTGTAAACTTGTTTATATATATAAAATCCATGTTTTGTTGTATACTTCTCATGAATTCTGAGTAGTTTTCTTTGTTTTTCTCCTTATAATGAGATATGGTTTTTTGAAGAATTAATATTGTTGTGCAAGCTTTTAAATGTCAATAAATTATGATGATTTAAACTCTGATCTTCATTTACTTTTCGATCTGGCCAACTGAAATGTTAAAAATTGTTGAGAAACATAAGATCCAATAGGCCTATGCTTTCTACAATAAAGTGAGAGTCACATTCAATTTCATGGATGAGATTATAGTCCAAGGGGTTGAGTGCAAATAAATAGGAAAATATATTTTGAATAGCACAAAATTAGAGGTTTTAGGGTGACAGACTAAAATCCCCAATTTGGTTCAATTGCTTGGAAACTAAAAATAGTTTGTTAGCCCTCATGTGAGGGGGAAGTGGGAGCTCTAGAGTGGAAGCCATTATCCTCTCAGCCTGACCATGGATTTAGGGACCAAACTCTCAATTAGCCAATGTTCTATCTGCACTTGACAGATGGTAAATAATAGAATTGCTCCTATTTAGCACAATACAATTTTGTATAATTTTAAATGATTTTAATTACTTCACTAACCATAAACTCATTGTAAAGGGGAAGGATGCTTTCTTAAATTGAAACTCTTTGTTACAATTAGTAAGTTTAACTTTGAAGTTTAGAAATTAGCTTAGTTAACATAGTTCTTTTTGCTACATTTCATTTAGCATACATTTAATTTGCTTTAGTTTCTATAGTTTGTATACTGTGTTTTACATTATAACCATAAGAATTTCCTCCTCCCTGTAGGATAGATACTTAGGACTCAATTAGATCCCTTTATTACTTTAGCGATACATATGCTTGCGTAATAAATAGGATTGACAGCTTAAAGATTTTAAAATATAAAACTATTTATATTGAAGTGATTTTTATTATGATTGATGTGTGTACTAGTGCTGTCATGTCTGTTTTAGTATTGAAAGATATTTAAAATGCATACGTAAAATCCGTATCAAGCTTTTGGCGCCATTACCAGAGAGATAATAGTAAATTACTTTATAATTTAGAACACTTTATTTAAACCAGAAAACTTATATTAAGAAAAAATGTAGTTTAATAAATATTTTTATTTTTATGTTTTAGTGTGTTTGCTTATTATAATTTCTTATGATGTTTGTGTATGCATAATTTAAGATCTAAAAGTTTAGTACCTTATGATTCGGAGTGAGGAAGAAAGTCAGAAAATTTGAATAAAATGGCTACAAACTTAAATAATCCAGGAATTGAAAATGAACATCATCAGAGACCTTTAAGAGATTATGCTAATCCCAGCGTAGATAAAATTCACTTGAGTATACAAAATCCTGTTGTAGTTGCTAATTCATTTAAGCTTAAACCAACTATTATCCAAATGGTACAGAATAACCAGTTTGGGGGAGCATCGACTGGAGATCCTAATTTACATCTTGCTAGTTTTCTAGAATTGTGTGCTACATTTAAATATGATGGAGTGTCGAATGATGTTGTCAGACTTAGAATTTTTCCTTTTTCATTAACAGTTAAAGGTAAGATGTGGTTAAACTCGTTAGCACCTGGATCTATCAGAACATGGGAAGAATTATCACTAAAATTTTTATTTAAATATTTCCCACCATAAAAAAATGTTAAGCTTAGAAATGATATCACATCTTTTTGTCAGTTTGAAAGAAAATCAATTTCTGAGGATTGAGAACAATTTAAAGATCTCCTTAAGAAGTGTCCACACAATGTGTTACCAGATTGATTAATAATTTAAAATTTTTATAATGGATTGGTTGGATCTCTTAAATCTATATATAACATTGCCGGTGGTGGATCATTGATGTCAAAACCATTCGATGAAGCATATTATTTAATTAAAGAGATGGCTACTAATAATTTTCATTGACCTTGTAAAAGGGTAAATCCAAAACGAGTGGCTAGTTTTCATGATTCTAATGCAGTAACTATTTTGAATACTCAATTTTCAGCAATATCAAAGGAGATAGAACAATATGTGATGAATTATTCTCAGACACCTCCTGTGCTTAAGGAAAATTCATTAGGACAAATATGGATTCTTAATCATCATATGAAACTTTAAATGCAATAATAACTTAACTAATAATCCTTATTCAAATTATTATAATATTGGATGGAAAATGACCCTAATTTTAGTTGGAATAATAATAACTCTAATGTTATAAATCCATATTGAGGGAACAATCCTATGAACCCATTGGGAAATTCCAACAACCATGGAAATTCTAACTATAAACCTCATTATCCTCTAGGTTTTAATAACAATTCACAAATTAAGGAGAATAAATTTTTAATGGAAGAATTAATATTGCAAAAGGGAAATCAATTATAAAGTCAAGGAGCTGTAATTAAAAACATGAAAAATCAGTTGGGATATATTGCTACTACACTAAGCAATAAACCTCTACGAACTTTGTCTAGCAATGTTGAAGTTATTCCTAAAAATTAGAATAAAGAGCAAAAAAAGGGTATTCAACTATGAAGTGAAAAAGAATTAGAAACAAAAGTTCAAAAAGTGAATGAAGTTGAGAAAAAATGGGTGGAAAATGAAAAGTCTAGAAAAAGATTTTCATCTCGATTCAAAATATCCTATTAAACCAATGAAATTTACTATAGAAAGACCACCACCTCTATTTCCTCAAAAATTAAAACATTATAACAGAGATAACCAATTTACAAAATCCTTAGAAATATTGAGGAAATTAACTATAAACATTCAATTTGTTGAAGCCCCGTAACAAATGTAAAGCTATGTGAACTTTATGAATGATATACTTAATAAAAAAGGAAAGTTTATAAATGATGAGACTGTTTCACTTAATGAGGAGTGTAGCTCCATAATTCAGAAAAGGATTCCTGGAAAACAGAAAGATCCTGGTAGTTTTAATATTTCTTGTGCTATTGGTGAAAGATTTCTTGGAAAAGCTTTATGTGATTTGGGAGCCAGTATTAATCTTATGCCTTTATTGATTTTCACAAGGTTGGCTTTAGGAGAAATTTCACTTACTAATGTAACTCTTCAAGTAGTTGATTGTTCAATTACCTATCCTAAAGGAATTATAGAAGATGTATTAGTAAAAGTTTATAAATTTATCTTCCTGTGGATTTTATTATGTTAGATATGGCGGAACATAAATAAATTTCTATAATCTTAGGGAGACCATTTCTTGCTACTGGAAGAGCTTTAATAGATGTGCAGAAAGGAGAGTTAACAATGAGAGTCAGTGATCAAGAAGTTACATTTAATATATTAAAATTAATGAGATACCTAGTAAAAGGAAGAGATGATGAATGCTTCAAAATGGATATTAATGATTTTTTAAGGAATGAATATTTCACAGATACATTTGAAAAGAAAACTAAAAAAGAGCATTTGGAGTGTGAATATGAGGATATAATTAAAGATAAATCTCTAGAAGTGAGTAATGAAGAATTGGATTATGTTTTTGAACAATTTGAATTGTTAGATACTACGGATAATAATAGAAATCTGATTTCTTCGAGTGTGAAACCTCTTGAATTAGAAATGAAAATACTTCCTACACAATTAAAATAAGCCTTTTTCAAAGATTTATCTACATTACTTGTTATCGTATCCTGAGAATAAACTGAAGCATAAGAACAAAAGTTGTTGAAATCTTTAAGAAGATATAAGATTGTCTTTGGATAGACATTAGCTAATATCAAAGGAATCAATCCTTTGATTTGTATGCACAAAATTCTTTTGGAAGAACATCAAGATCCAAAGCCGATCCTCAAAGGAGGGTAAACCTTATGATGAAAGAAGTTGTTAAGGAAGAAGTTGTTAAGGAAGAAGTTTTAAATTGGTTAGTTGCTGGAGTAATATATCCTATTTCAGACAGTGTTTGGGTAAGTCCAATTCACTGTGTTCCTAAGAAGGGAGGTGTGACTGTAATGACAAAAGAGAATAATGGATTAATACCAACAAGACAAGTCACTGGTTGGCGAATCTGCATTGATTATAAAAAATTAAATTTGTCCACCAAGAAATATCACTTTCCTTTACCTTTTTTGGACCAAAAGTTATTAAGAAATATTTTTTTCTTTTTAGATGGAAAAACCAGTTATCATCAAAATTCCTTTTGCTTTTGAGGATAAAGAGAACACAACATTTACTAGTCCTTATGACACTTTTACTTTTTGACGAATGCCCTTTGGTTTATGTAAAAGATTTTTCAATAATTACTAAGCCTTTATGCCAAATTTTGGAAAAATAAAATAAAATTTGATTTTAATCAAGAGTGCCTTAATGCCTTTGAATTATTAAAGGAAAAATAAATCACTGCCCATATAATAGTTTCACCTGATTGGGAGAAACATACATGTGATTATGCAATTGGATTTGTTTTAGGGTAGAGATAAGACATAATTTTTAAAGTTATATGTTATGCTAGGAAAACTCTAAATGTTGCCCAAATTAATTTTACTACTACTGAAATAAAAGTTATTAGCAATTGTTCATGCTTTTGATAAGTTTAGGTCATATCTGATTGGAGCTAAATGTTCTATGCATACATACCATTCTACTATAAAATATTTGATGCAAATAAGGATGCAAAACCAAGATTAATTATATGGGCACTTCTAATGCAAGAATTTGATTTTATTGTAGTAGATAGGAAGGGATCTGATAATCAAATAGCTGATCATTTGTCTAGGTTAGAACAGGAAGACACATTTAATCATGAAATAGAAATTAATTAAACTTTTCTGGATGAACAACTTTATAATGTTAAAGAATAGGAAATATCATGGTACGCTGATATTGTGAATGACATTTTTAGTGGTGTTTTACCATATGGATTGATGAAGCCACAAAAAAAAGTATTTATGATGCTAATTTTTACTTTTGTGATGACTCATATTTATACAAAAAATGTAAAGATTTAGTTATGCGAAGATGTGTGCCTTTTGAAGAGATTGAAGAATTCATTCAATAATGTCATGATTCTAAATTTTGGGGTTAATTTGGAATTGATTAAACTATTCATAAAATTTTACGATCTAGATTTTATTGGCCTACTCTATTTAGAGAAATATATATTTAAAAACATGTGATCAATGTTAGTGAGTTCGCAATCTTTCAAAAAGAAATGAAATGTCTCTAAATTTTACTTTGGAAGTTGAAATTTTTTATGCTTGCGGATTGGATTTTACGGGATCATTTGGATATATATATATATACACCATCAACCTTCCGTAAATCAAAGCAACGTAGACAAAACACCTGAGGAGTTTTTCACACTTGTGGATAGCTATCCATATTGGTCAATAGATCAGTTGATGTATTTTATAGTTCTAGTTCATTGATTTGTTACATCTCTGGGGTTACGAGTTCTGTCATTGGCAATAATTGTCTGAATTTGCTCATTATTAGAATGACTTCTTGGCTTAATCTCTTATTGCTGAATAGTGGATAGTAAGGGAGTTGGTTTGGAAACTCCTCATTTTTTATTGGGGTTTTGGATGTTTGCTGGAATGATGCTTTGATACAGGCTTTTGTTGCTGGACATTGTATTGTATTTGGGTTGAACTGCTTTAGATTTCTATGTGGAGCAGGACTTTAGTGGTGTAGCTGTTACTATAATTTGCATTTCATGGCTGCTGCCATGGCTTTTTGATATTATTTTTGATTTTTACTACCGCTTAATACTCTTTCTGGATTAGATGGTAACTAGAAAGCATTTTGCTAGATGGCACCTAAACTTTCATAGTGCTGATATTACTATTTTCTTTAGTGCTAATATTACTATTTGCTTGAAGCTACATTGGGCTTTTAGTATTTGGATGCAGCCTATATCTACTCTTCACAATTTCTATGGTTCATGGAACACTATATCTATTGCTACATGACACTTAAGTACTCTTATATTCTTTGCTTTTTTTGTTATTACTGTATTAACTAGTTTGAAAAGAATTGTCTGTTGCAGTTTCAAGATGACTTGGCAGAAATTTTCTTTACTGAATGCAGATTGAGCTTGAGTTTGTCGCTGATCTTACTGGACTTTGCACTCCTTGCTATGATTTTGTTCTTCCATACTATGGCTGCCAAAAGTTTTGGTTTACATGTAAATTTTGGGTATACACGTTCTTTTAGTATACATTTTGAGGGGTTACATGTACATTTTGATTTTTTTAGTGGAGTTGTAATGTGGATAGTGGAAACCCTAGGAGAATATTGTATTTTATCTTGTTTTTAGTTGGGGATCCACTATCCCTCTCTAATTTTGCAAACACTTTTTCTTTATTAACGCGTAAGGAGCCATGAAAAGCTCTTTTAATAAAAAAAAATATATATTAATTAAAAGAGCAACTCGTGGCTCCTTAAACGTTTATATTAAAGAAAGTTACAACGTTGGGGAGAGATAGTGGATCCCCATCTAAAAGAAAAATAAAATACATCATGTTCCTAGTGGTTCCACTTTCCAAAGTACAACTCAACGCAAAAAACAAAGAAAAGAGTAAAGTGTAAAAACACCCAAAAATTACATGTATACCCACAAAATGTATACCTAATGAAAAAGTATACTAAAAAATTACATATACACCAAAACCCATATCATTTGTATTGGAGAACAACAAAATTGAAGTTGAGGTTGAGACTTCTTGGTCCAGAGAGAACCACAACGCTAAATTTTTGAACCTGCAAATAACAAAGTAACCTTCTTCCAAGACATAAGAAGGCCGCAACATGCAAAATTCATCAAACCAGTGAAGGCAGCGTAATCATAGAAAAAATTGAGAAATAGTTAGTAGATGCATCCCGCGCCAGTAAAGTTTAATCTCTTAAAATAGCATAAACAAAATGAAAAGCATGTCCAAATCCTTAAAACCAATGTTGTCATCATGTATATCCAAGAAAATATCAGTGCCTGTAGCTCCATTATCAGCATTTCAAAGAACGAGAACCCAACCAAACAAAGTTAAGCACAAAATAGTGTCCAAAAAACTCAAACTAAACCAAAAAATCCTTCAACATCATTCAAAAATAAGAAAGAACAAATCCAGGCTAGTAAAGGTAAGAGAAGAAGTAGAAATCCCAAAGAAGTAACATATTTGGATAGAATATATGTGAGTGCTTGTAATTCCAAATCCGTTCTGACCAAAATAGTAATTCAAGCCAATCAAATCCAAACTAAAAACGTTGTTCAGTGCAGACAACCTGGAACAAACTATCCTTCCAGAATCCTTCCAAAAAACATAGATAAATATCGGGCTATAAAAACCAAGAAATGAAGCAGTAATCCTAAAATAGAAACCAAAAGACAAAGCAGGATGAAGCATAGTTAAAATCTAACATAACGGGCTTCTAATAAGTACTTTGTATAAGAGTGTGCAATGAAGGAGGAAGATTATCCCCAACGATAGCACTATGCACTCTTCGTTTAGCCAACCAATCTGTAGAGGAGTTTCCCTCTCTATAAATGAAAGAGTATTGAATAATAAAGTTATGCATCTCAATATATAACCAAATCCTTCTCAATAAGGATATAATAAACCAAGCAGGCTTATGCTTAGACATGAGCATGCGATACCATGTTTCAAAATCAGTTTCCAGAACAATGCAATTTAAATTCAGAGAGGCAGCAGTCTGAAGTGTAGCAAGCACTACACAAGTTTTGACTTCAAGAGAAGAAGTGGTAGTACAAGGAGAGGCAAAAAAAAGCTAAACAAATACCATAACCATCTCTAATTAGACCTCCCACTCTAGTATAATAAGAAGAATAAATACCATCAATATTAAGTTTAATCCAGCAATGGGTGGGTGGTGCCCATTTAATCAAAATGGGTTTCCTAACCCTACCCATAGAAGGAGAGCCAGCCATACCATTAGCTAACTTTTATGCCTTGTGAAAATGAGCCACAACTAATATAGAGATAGTGGAAGGAGTGTGGCAAGGGTTCTCATACTATTACTATTTCTAGCCATCCAAATGAACCAAAGCACGATAGTGGGAAAATAATAGAGCTTTTCAAAAGTAGGATAAAAAATCCTTCCAAATCCCAATAACAATTTTAAATCTAAAATTTGAGGGCCAGTTGATGCCAAAGTAGCACCCTAAATGATTCCAAACCTCTTTAGCAAATAAACAATAAAAAAAATTGATTTGCGGATTCAACATTCTTTTTATAGTTATAACAAAAAGAAACAAGTTTCAACCCTTTCAGTTTAAGAATATCATCAATAGAAAGCAAATTATGAAAATATCTCTATAGGAAAAATGAGATTGAGGGAGATATATATTTATGCCTAGTGTAGGCATTCCATTTCCAATGAGTAAAAGTGTGCAATTTTGAATAAAGCAACTTAGTAACAGAAGATCTGCTTTGGAATTTCCAAAGTGGAACATCCTTTTTTTGAGCTCTAATAGGCATAGTAGCAATGACAAGAGCTAAATCACCAACTAAAGAATTAAGTTTAGCTAAGTTCCAAACACCATGAATCCAACAATCAGAGATTAGCATATTAGAATCATAACTCAAGTTTGGCAAAGTAGAATACGAAGAAATCCCCCATTCATCATTCCATAAAGAAATGCAACCATCCTTAATGTCCCAAAAAATGAAATGAGAAGCCACATCCCTTGCAGAAATAATAGCTTCCCAAAGCTTAGAATCCCCCACCTTCCAATTGACCGTAGAAGGATGAAGATTTTTGCAATATTTATGAAGCATAAACTAAGCCCATAATGCTCCCTCAAACAAAATTTGAACCAAAGTTTACACATATTAATATCAATAGCCTGTTTCATGTTTTAAAACCAAGGCCACTTGCATAACGAGGCCTACTATTGTACTGCCAATTTGTCTAAATTTTTGAGGATTTAGAGCCCTTCCAATGAAATTTGTTAAAAATAGTCTCAAGATTCTTTTATGTGCTTTTTTTGGTTTTTAGAACTTGCATATAGTATAGAAAGGAAGTGTACATAGAACACTTTTCAACAAAGTGAGCCTACCACCATTGGAAAGAAATGTATTTTTCTAATCATTAATCTTTAGTTTAACTTTATCAATCACATCATCCATCTGAGTTTGCTTATTCCGGCCTCAAAGAATTTTAACCCGAAGATACTTTATAGGAAGCTTAGATGTTTTGCAACCAGTATAATTGGAAGTCTATGTATGACTGATAAAAGGCACACCTTTGCCGAAATAGATAGAACACTTAGCCAAGTTAAACATCATACCAGATATGTTTTGAAAATCCTTTAACAAGTACATGGTAGCTTTCATAGCACATTTTCTAGCATGTAAGAGCAAGATCATCATCAACATAAGCAAGATGACTCACCATAATCTTAGATTTATGGGAAAATTGAATATAAGAATGCTCAAGGTGTAACTTATTGATGAGCCTAGAAAAGTAATCAAATGTAATAATAAAAATGGTGGGAGAGAGAGGATCTCTTTGTTTAATGCCCTTATTGGCAGAAAAAAAAACCATGTGCTTTACTATTAATCATCACACTATAGTTGTTATTTGAGAGCCACCTCTTAATGAGTAAGAAGAAATCCTGTTGAAAGCCTTTAGCCTGTAAAATGTTAATAATAAAGTCTCAGCTAATAGTATTAAAAGCTTTCTTAATGTCCAACTTAAGAACCATATTTCCCCCTCTGCATTTCTTATCTAGGTCTTCAATCATCTCATGTGCTAAAAGAATATTATCAGTAATATCCCTACCCCTAATGAAAGCAGATTGCTGAGGAGCAATGATATGAGAGAGATGAGGCTGCAATCTGTTAACTATAATTTTACTCATTACTTTAGAAATCATAGAGGTGAGAGATAGAGGACAGAAATTATTCAAGGAAATCTTATCATTACCTTTAGGTATTAGCACAGTTAATGCTGTGGTGAAATTTTTACCTTGATTATCTGCAAGGCAGAAACTTTGTATAACAAGAATAACCTCCTTCTTAATAACCTCTCAAGAGAGAGTGTAGAAAGCGGAGGAGAAACCATCAGGGTCCGAAGCTTTGTTGGGGCAAATAGAATTTAAAGCATCAAGAATTTCCTGTTTATTAGGAGGATGAGTTAAATGGTGGTTATTGATGTAATTATTTTCATCCATAAAGTGAGTAGAGTCCACAGGCATAACATGAGTAGAGGTTTGAAGAAGCTCAGTAAAATATGTAACAACATTTTCTCCAATATCTTTCATGCAAGTTAAAATGTGCCCAGCCCGGTTTTTAATTTTCAAAATACTATTAATTTTTCTTCTGTCCTTTAGGGTGGCATGAAAATATTTAGTGTTTCTATCCCCTGCAGCAAAGGAAATATCATTAGAATTCTGTTGAGGAATATTTTCTTTTAAAGCAATAGCATCCATTAACGAAATATGAGCCTGTGCAACAGTGTCCATCAAAGCAAGAGAAACAACTAGTTTAGCTTCTAAAGAATTAACAACATTCTGAGCATCCTGCACTTTTTTATGAATGTTACAAAAAATCTGGTAATTCCATGTAGGAAAATAGGCAGCCATCTTTTTATGCAATTTTCACAGAACAAACCAAGGACTCCAACTCCTTTATACTGCTAAGCTTGATTCAACAAAGGAAAATAAGTATCATGAGAAGTCTGAACATTAAGAAACTTGAAGCGAGATATGCTTGGTTTAACAGTAAAAGCCAATGTAAGCAAAATGGGATTATGATTAGATGTAGCATAGCTCAAATGTTGTACCCGCATAATGGGAAAGTGGCTTAAAAAAGCAAAATTGGCTAAATACCTATCCAATATTTGGTAAAGAAATCCTCTCCTTCATGTGTAAGGAGAGCAAGTGTAACCCAAGTCAAAAAGGCCTGCATTAGAAATAAAATTAAAGAACCTGTTAATAAGAGCAGGATCAACTCTATGACCTCCTTTTCTCTCCATAGGTCTCATAATCATATTAAAGTCACCACGAACAAACCAATTCTCATTTATGAGGCCTCCCATAAGCTTAAGTTTTTGTCAGAGCAAATATTTATCATGCAACTGAGAACTAGCATATACGAAACTGCCCCACCCTTGGAAATCTTCAAAACTGGTCTGAGTTAGAAATTTCATGTTAACAGACCATTTTCAAAACTTCATCACAATATTTTCTATCCGCATGAATCTTTTCATAAAGAGACGTGTGTAATCCTCGTCATTAGTAAGTTGTATAAAAAGATATCTATCATCTATGATACTAACTTTCCACCATCCTTTTAATTTTAACATTTTGAATTCTCTCTTGATTAACTCAATTGTAGGAATGTCATAAGTAAATTTTACCAACAAGAGCTACACGGCAAGATGAAGCAAGTGTCAAAGTTTCATCCTCTATCACAAACAAAGCAAGTTTCCCATTCTTTTTTCCAAAGTTCCTATATATATATATATATTAATTGCAGTAGACTATGTATCAAAGTGGATTGAAGTAATAGGTTTATCTTGATGTGATACTCGGAGTGTTTCAAAATTTTTAATTAAAAATATTTTTACAAGATATGGAATGCCAAGAGTAGTCATTACTGATGAAAGATCTCATTTTAGGAAAAGAATTGGTTGAAAAGTATGATATTATACATAAGATTTCTATTACTTATCATCCCTAGACTAGTGGTCTAGCAGAATTATCTAATCATGAAATTAAAAGAATTTTGGAAAAAAATTATAAATCTTAATAAAATGGATTGGTTTGCTGGATTAGATACTACATTATGGGCTTATTGGTCATCTTATAAAAAACTTATGAAAATGTCCCCATGTAGATTAGATTTTAGGAAGAATTGTTACCTACTAATAAAATTATAGCATAAAGCTTATTTGGCTATTAAGGAGTTCAATTTTAATTTAAAAGATGCAGGTGAGAAAAGATTGTTGCAACTGAATGAGCTTGAAGAAATTAGAAATGAATCTTATGATAATGCTAGGATATACAAAGAGAAAATAAAAGAACTACATGATCAAAAGATAATAAAAAAGGAATTTGAGCATGGACAGAAAGTTGTACTATATAATACAAGATTGAAATTATTCCCTGTAAAACTTAAGTCATGGTGGTCTAGGCCATTCATTATTGTAAAATTTTATCCCTATGGAGTTGTTAATATTTAATATCTAAAAATTGGGAAGATATTTAACATAAATGGGCACAGACATAAACCATATTTTGATGGTAAAAGATATAATTTTAAAGAGATTGTACTGTTGGGCCACCTAGAGTAAAGACTGGGAATGTCAGGCTGACGATATTATACCAAGTGCTTTATGGGAGGCAACCCATAGTTATCTATGTTAATGATGTGAATTTTTTTTATAAGTAATATATATATATATATATATATATATATATATAGATTAATGCTCTCCTTATGAATTTCGTGTACTTGGGAGACATACATATTAAGAAGAAAATACATTAAAACATCTTTAAATACGAAATCATATGGAAGATTTGAGAGTTATTTGGATCATAATAAAAAAGTGCAAAAATATGAACAGGTGCCAGAGGTACCAAGATTGGCACCAGAGGTGCCATATTACAGAGAGCTAGTGTCATAAGCACCAGAATTTGGTGCTATAGGTGCCATGGTTATCGAGATGTTTTTTGAAGATTCTAAAGGCAATTTTTGGAATTTTTTTATGGATTTTCTTACTTGTAACTCCCTAAATCTGTATTTTTTAGTTATTTAAGTTAATAAAATGAAAGAAAACTCACAATTTTTGAATATCATGGTTTCCAACTCTATAGAAACTTCTAGCTATGGAGTTTTCAATAGAGGAAAGTACATCAATTTTGAAGTGTTGAATTTATATGATAAGGTTCTTGTGAATAAGAGATTAATAAAAGTGAGAGGATTTGTGAATCAAAGATTCAACACAACAAGTACTCAAGTGGAGGAGATTACTGTGTAAAGATGCTGGGAAGTGCTATGCTATACCACTACTGCAGTAGTCGTTCCTATAGTAACAGAGTTTTATGTTAATCTTCATCGAATTAACCAGGGAAACGTCTATGTTTGAGGTAGGTGTGTATCGTTTACTCCTTCAAGAATAAATGAATTGTTTATGATTAAAAGTGTCACGATTTGTTATTATGCCAATTTTGTCCCTATAAGAGATAACATGAATGAAGTTTATTGATTCCTTACTGATGAAGATGCAAATGGGGAGACAGAAGATAAAAGACATGTAAGTTTTTCTTTATCATTATTAAATTCTACATCGAAGACATGACATTTTTTCATTTCAGCAAAATTTCTTCATACCATGAAAATCACTAAAGTGACCAAGAAAAGTGTTATCTTGAATTATTGTATTCAAAGTAGAAAACCTATTGATCTTTGTGCTTTAATTGTAAAATATGTTCTGTGTTTGATTATAAACGGATCAACTTATGAGCTGGAACATCCATCTACCATATTCCTATATAGCCAGTCACAAGTACCTTATGAAAGTTAGGAAAAAGTGTTTCTCCCTTGGAAGCCCATGGACCAGTGATTTGTTGTAACTACATAAGAAATGGGGAGGAAATTAATATGAACATTTTTATGGATCAATCATCTCAAAATTCATCTCATATTTAGCCTCAGTTTCCTTATAGTTCCCATGATATTCTAAAAAGGAACAAAAAGTTAGAGAAAGAGGTACAAAGTATTATGACTTCAATTGGAAACATCTCCGATATATTTGATCATTTGGATTAGAGGATGAAGGAACAATTCAAACATACCAGGCCTATAGAAGAATGTATGTTGTGTATGTTTAAGAAAAATGCTTGGGTTGAAGAAGATTCAACAAAAAAATTTCCTCACTAACCTTTTTATAACTTATACGTACACTACAAATCCATGGGAAATATTCAAGATGATGAAAGTGATGAAGATGTGTATACCCTCTAAAGTATGGAATTCGTAATTATGAGAGCATCTGCGTGTTTTGCGTTTATTTTGGATTTCATTTATTTTAATTTTTGAACGTTATATGTATCTAATGTTAAGTTTTTGATATTTAGTCTTTAGGATTATTTTGTATGGTGTGATTTTGACGTTGAATTTAATATTGTCATTTGAAAAGTGTTGGATTGTAAAAGGGTGGATTTTATATATAAATGTGAGTTTTTTGTTGTTTGTTAAATTTATTGTTAGAAGATTGTTTAATTATGAATATTAATGTTAATTTAAGTTAATTAGAGGTTAGCGTGGTTTGGTATACTGTAGATTTTTCAAAAATGCCGAGATTTGAAATTTTTTTATGTTAACGCCTGAGGCGCTGGTTTCCCGAAATCACCCAGATTTCTTTAAAAATGCAAAAATCCACTGTAAAACCCCATTTTTACTGCTTGGGTCATCTCCTACCTCTAGACTAAGGGCAAAAAGCAACTCAGGGCTTGCTATTTCTTGGATTTGAGGAGATTTGAAGGCTTAAAATTTTTGGATTTTTATCATCCTCTAGTAAGAGCTTCACTTTAACTTAGAAATTTTTTATTTTCACTATGGATTTTTCCTACGTTATGAGAATCCATAAATTTGATGGTTTTTGAAGAAGTTTAAAGAGAACCCATGTTGAAAAGTTTCTTAACAAGTATTTCTATTTTTTGAGTTTGAGTTATGATATTGTGCATTTATTTAAGATTTTATGTGAATTTATTTGGGAATTGCTATGGCTCCATGAGTGAAAAGAAGAAAAAATTTGGGAGTTTTTGATGCGAGCAAATTTGTTAATTTGAAAGCTCAATTAATTAAAATACTCATATGGTTACAAGGAAACTAATTCAAGAGCATGCATTCTCAAACCCGGGAGGTTCTATTGAAAGGTTAATCATAGCTCGGAATTGGGAGGCATTTTGCTACTTCACCGTAGTAGCAATTGTTGCTAATGTTCATGAATTTAATGCCAATCTTTGGGTGACTTCTGATGAGCACATTTATGTTAGAGGGAAAAATGTTGAATTTACTCTAGAAAGGAGTAATGCATTATGCAGAATGAATTTCATTGTGAGTATTCTGCATTTGTAGTTTCTAATTCTTCACTTGATGAAGTGATTGCCTATCTTACTGATGGAAGGGGAGTAGACAAAATTAAGAATAATCACAAGGTAAATTTCTCCACTTCCATGTTAAATGTACAATCTAAAGTATGATATTACGAAGCAGATTATCTAAAGTATGACAATCTAAAGTATGATCTAGAGTAGAGAGTTAGGTTTTGGAGATGATTTTCTTTTAGAGATTATAAGAGGAGAGGGAAAGTAATAGATTTTATCTTCATTACATTTCTAATAGAGGATTGAGTGCGATTGTAAAGAGAGAAAGTGCTTCAAAAGAACTTCAAGGGATTTGTTTGAGGAGGAGTGTGAGATAAGTTATATTCTTTCCTTTCTTTATTTTGTAAAATTATTATTATAGAAAAAATCTATAAGCACCCAATCGAGCCCTCACCTCTTGGGCAAAGGCATATTAAAAAATCTCTAATTTTAGCCTTTGTTTCATTAATTGTGGTGTATACTTGTATATCATACATATGTGACTGCATAGAAAGGTTCGCCTTGACTTGATGAAGCTATAGGAACAAATACCATGTGATTTTATTGCCTATCGAGCAAATTCTTCGGGTTTTAGTATGGACAGTTCTCGGTTTAGAACGGATGGGGATGGTGAACGGATGCCATCCATTCGCGCATTTATTGATCGAACTGTAGAGGAGAAGTCGGATGAGCAATCATATCATAAAGTGTGGGATGTGTGGCAGCTGACGCAGAAGGCAGCACCAAATGGGAGCTCACTGCTTGTGCTTCAGATCCATCGAGGATGAGTCAGATGCCACGTTGAGAAGTAGGAAAATGTGCATTTTCAATTTATTTAATCCTATAAACTTTAAAAATTTATAATTTGGTGTAAAAAAACAAAAAAATAAAATAAAAATACCATGTTGCACCAGTGAACAGAGAAGAAAATTATGAAGCAAAAGTAAAAATTATTTACCATGTATTTTATTTGTAATTAATTAGATAATCCAAAGTGTATTTTAATTATAATTAATTCAATATTACTCACCTTAGCTTTAAATTTGGAGAGGTTATTTTGCATGTGGTTAGAGATTTTCTCAAATTTTTCCAAAGTTAGAGAACAACTCTAACACTAAAAACCCTAATTTTTAAGTCTAGTTGCCTATTTTTTTTGCTTAAAGTAATTATATAAATTAAAATAAAAATCAGAAAAATATGGGACTTATTTTGGTAGGTTTCTTGTGGTCAGAGGAATCAATTGAAAAATTAAAATATGTTTAAATAATTATGTACATTACCATAGTTAATTAAGTCATTAAAACTAATAAAAATTTAAGTAATTAAAATATAATCCAAAAAATTACAAAAATGGTCCACACTGTAAATAATGATCATTTTAACTCTCTATAAAAATTTGAAACCCATTTGACTTGATTTAATCACTAAACTCTATTTTTCAAGTAGAATGAAATTTTTTTCATTAAAATAATTACAACAAATATAATAAAATTAGAAAAAGTATGAAAATGGTTTTAAGGGTTCCTTGTGATCAGAGGCACCTAATAAAAATAAAATTTGTAGTAAAATAAATAGTTCATTTTTGAGCTACTTTTTAAACTAAAAGGAATTAAAACTAATTAAAAATTATAAAAATATAAAAATGCATCAAAGTGTTCCAAATTGTTCCTGATCACTTGGGACCCTTTAAAATATTTTTCCTAATTTTTCTGATTTAGTTATGTATTTTTTAAATACTAAAAATGTAGTTTCCTTAATTTTTCATTAAACTAATTATAATAAATAGAATAAAAATCACAAAAAATGAAAAGTTTGATTCTCTGAGTTCTCAGGACTTAGAAAGTTTTAAGAAAAATATAAAATTAAAATTTTAAATTAAATTATATTTTTTATTTAATTAATCACTAAATTCAGTAAATAATTATAATAATTAATATTTAATTTTAAAAAATGAAATTTAGTCTAAGTGGTCCCCTAACCTAGGTGAACCTCCAATAATTTTCCAATGAACAAAAAACTTTACTTTGATTAATTAAATAAATTAATATTGAAAATTCCTATTTTTGAGCTAAAATAATTTTTAGAAATTAAATAAAAATTATAAAATCAAGATTTCTCCTCAGATATTTTAAACCCATGAGTGGGGTACCTTAAAAATTTCAAGGTCATTTGAGTTGAATTTGATGAGTTATGAAGTGGAGAGCCCTAGAGGCAAAATCGTTATTTTGGAATTTTGAGGCCCTATCTAAATTTAGGTTAAGTCAATGGTTAAATGAGTAATATTTATCAAAATTAACTTCTTTAGATGATTGAAACATGATGGGTTAAAAGGTAGCAATAAACTTATCACATTTTCACAATAAGGGTAACCTATCTAAGCTTTTGGATATTTCGAAAGACAGCTGAACCCATTATACTTTTTTTTCCAGAAAATCACCCATTAAAACTTTTAAGGACCCACTAAGTTATGCCTCGGAACCTGATAATTCACCTAATTCCAAAAAATGCCTTACACTACTTATCCTATATTAATTGACCCAATGCCCAAGGATTTGAGTCTTCTCTAAGGTATTTAAATCTTTGTGAGAAAATGGGGATATTTGTTTTTTCCACATCGGGCTTGTGTAAGTTTGAGGTCTAGATGGATAGGGCAATGACGATAACGCTAATGCATGCTAAAATAAGGGATACAACTTGGTATTTAGAATAATATCTCTCTCCTCAAGGACCTTTAATAAAATAATAGGATAAGGACCGATGGTACTATTCGACGACTCTTGAGAAGATGATTGCCTCTGATATTCTTAGGTTGTTTGTAGTCCTAGCTTGATCGAAGTAATTAACCTGTGGACGACATCACTCTACAAAATATTTTAAACAAAAATCTCTTTTGCATGAAAAAGTAAATTTTATATGCATGAAAACTAAATTTAAAAATGAAAACTTATAAAGGTCCATGGTTAATCACTTGGATCGAGGTTATGACTACCCTCCTTAGATTATCATGTTGGTAGCTCTCATTTAAGATTAGGAAGCACACAGTCCAAATCTGAGGCCCACCTTTATCAATGTCTTACTCTTAGTCTTGATGTTCTATATATGATTATGGGGATTCCTTTACTTGCTCGTGTTTTGCTATGACTCGTTTTTCCATCTTTTCCATACTAGATCCTTCAGTTTACTTTTTTAAAATTTATTCAAATTTCTTGCAAATAAATTATGTTTTATGATGCTAACATGTAGCGGTAGCAGAGGCCTAGGTACCCATTTATGTTTTATACAATGCAATTTTACTTATTTACTTTACAACATTTTCTTACTTACATTTGTTTACTTTAACTGCAAAACTATACCAAAACTAAAAATTAAAAAACATGGTTTCAAAATTAGAACAACCTCTTCAAAAAAAACATAGCACAATACGTCCTTTTGAATTTATGGGAGTCCCTCAAAATAGATAAACTATGGTTGCTAACGAGATCTCCCCATTTTAAATGAGCTTAAAAACTCATTTAGACTAAGTAAATTCAAGATAAAATATTGGTTTCAGAATGAGGGAACCATGGGATCTTAATCGGTGTCACTCTAATCAACCCCCATAATACTTGAATGACAACAAAATCGAAACATTGAAGTGTACATGGTAAAACCTTTTGAACCTAGACTTTAAGACTGCTACTTCGATGAGGAGCTTGGGGCAAGCTGAAGCGAACATAAGACAACATTCCATAATAGCAAGTGGATCTACAATAACAATATTTTCCTTAGAAATAAAGAACAAGCCATAGGATTTTGAGATTTTTTTCCTAGTTCAACAAAAATCCTCAACTTATATTTAGGCCTTTGCATAACCATTTTGTGCAATTTAAGCCCTAATGAGCAAAAAAAATATGTTGAGATTTTCATACCTATTTTATATTGATTTTCATGATATTACACTTTAAAGAAGGGTATTTTTGATGTTTTGTTGCAGGTATGATGAATTATGGACTTTTGGACAAAAAATGTATTTTTGATGTTTTGTTGCAGGAATGATGAATTAGGGTCATTGGAGCAAAAAGATACAAAATGGTGCAATTTGGAGCAAAAACGAGCAAGAAATGAAATTTTGCCGTCACCTTTCGATAAGTCTTTCGATGTTTAATCTCTTTTAAACTTCTTGCATATTTTTTTAATGAGATTACACTTTTAAGGAAGGTTATTTTCATGCTTATTTTGTAGGGCTATCTGTTAGGAACACAACGCAATTGAAATGAGGTGAAACGGAGCTAAAACGGAGCCAAACGGTGGAGCTGCGCAGTCTGCTCGCCGACGATGCCCAAAACGGCACCGACGACGCCCAAAATGGCGCCGATGGTGAGATTTACCCAAGAAGACCGAAAAATGTCAGAAAAGCTCGCCGACAGCACCCTCAATCCCATTGACGGCGCCCGGGACGACTATGGACCGACTTTTGGCGGTTATGAGCCAAAATTCAACATATTTAGACGCTTTTTGAAAGGATTCTTGTGGAAACTCTTCAAAATTCGTCCACACACTTTAAAAGAACAAATTTAAGTTAGAAAAAGAGGGATTTGTGTGAGAGGAATGATAGGAAAAGTGTGGAGAAAGTTTAGGGATTTTTAGAATAAGAGTAGAAATGTAGACTTCTACCCTTTTAGAGAGATCGGGGAGGAGATTTTGAGAGAATTTGTAAGGAGATGTTCTAGCATTGCATGGATCTGCGGGAGACTTTGTGGGAGAGATTTTCTTCTTTCTTTCAAGGGAAAAAGCTAAGTATTGTGTCTTCATTATCTTATGGGTTTTGATAAACACTTATCTAGTGGATTTGCTTTGGTTAAATGAAATTTCTGTTGTGTTTTCTTCGAGATTTGTGATGGGCTTCTCTTACTCTCTCTTCTTGTTTGGAAATAATGGTATGAGAAGATTATGTTGTTGTTTTCATTTTACTTTTCTTTTGTAATGAGTGTAATTCATATATAGGATTTTGTGATGCATGTTAGAAGCGGATTTAATTATCAATGTGATGGTTTTTACTTGCACTTAATTGGATTACAATAAAGGCTTGTTGTAGTGTTAAAATTTCTTGTAATTGCATTAAGACCCGAGAGGGCTGTGTAATTCTCAACAAAGTAGAACCACATTCAGATTCCATGGATGGTTAAGTTCATGAGAGTTGAATGCAAATAAATAGGGAAATATACTTTGATGGGAGTAGAATTGGAGATTTTAGAGTGACAGACTAAAATCCTCAATTTGGTCCTATTGTTTGAGTACTGAAGCAAAGATATTAGCCCTCAGGTGAGGGGAACATGGGAGCTCTGAAGTGAGAGCCGATATCCTCCCAGCCTAGCCACAGATTCAGTAAATATGCATAGGATTAATCAATGTTCTTTATGCCTGGACCAAAGGGTAAAGAATAGGATTGCTCCTATTTGGCACATACAATATTGAATGCATCTCATTCCTTTACATTATCTAATTCATTACATAAGAATAGTAGTTTTTAATATCTCATAATTATGCAAACCAATTCATCCAAAAAAGGTTATCTTTAGAATTAATATTTGCATTTAGGAGTAGTTATTAGTTGTGTTAAACTTAAGACCTACGATTAGGAGTATCTGTTAGTAAAACCTTTTAAATCACACTTCCAAACTAAGGACAAATAGTAGTAGATTATAATTTGACTAAGTACCTTTTACCTCGCTTCCTTGTGGGATCGATAAACGAGACTCCACTAGAGCCCTGTATTACTTGACCGATACATATACTTGCGTTTGAAATTGTGACTTTACAAAATCATTATAAATATATAAATTTGGGTTCATAAATTTTTGCATATTAAGTTTGTATGAAGTTTTTGGCGTCATTGCCGAGGGTATAAATCTTCTAGTAGTTGTGTCAAATTCTTGTATTTTTAAGCATATAAAAAGTCGCTGTCACGTTTTTGGCGCCGTTGCCGGGGAAGCTTTGGTAAGAACATTAGGAGAATTTTAGTTGAAGTAATTAGGCTTAGACTTAGAAAACTGTAGTGTCGTAAAAAACTGTTTTGTGTGAAAAGTGTTTTTATATGAAAAAGTGTTGACAAAGAAATTATTTTTATGAAAAATAAAGTGTTCGTGGAAATGTTTTGTTGTGTTGAATATGTTTCATCTGTTATTTGTTTATTAATGTATTGTTTGTTGTGTTGCACATGCGAAACAAAGGATCTGCAAGACTTGTGCCATATGATCCCGAGTTTGAAAAAAAGAAAAAAATAAAAATACAAAGAGGACTTTCAAAAACTAGAAATGGAAATGGAAAATTTTTAAAATAATAACTTGGAAAATCATCATACTTCATTGAGGGATTACGTAAATCCTATGACAGATGAAATTCACTCAAGTATAGAAAACACTGTCGTAGAAGCTGACTCGTTTGAAATAAATCCTGAGATTATCCAACTAGTGCAGAACAATCAGCTTAGGGGAACTCATTTGGAGGATGCGTATTTACACTTATCAAATTTTATAGAACTTTGTGCTATATTTCATTATAACGGTATGTCAGATGATGCTGTTAGACTAAGGCTTTTTCCTTTCTCACTAAGGGATAGTTAACTCATTTGCCCTGACATCCAATTAAAAATTGGGAGGAGTTAACTTAGAAACTCTTTGCTAAGTATTTTCCACCTTCAAGGCTACTAAGACTTAGAAAAGATATTATCTCATTTTGTGAGTATGAAGGGGAATCAATATACGAAGCCTGGGAAAGATTTAAGGAAATCCTAAGAAAGTGTCCACACCATACTCTGCCCGATTGGTTAATCATTCAAACTTTTTACAATGGGTTAGTAGGATTCCTTAGGTCTATAATTATCGCTGCTGCTGGTGGATCATTAATGTCAAAATCATTTGTTGAAGTGTAGCATTAATTGAAAATATGGCTACAAACGAATTTTAATGGCCCTCTACAAGGGTAAATCCTAAAAAGTTAGCCAGTGTTTATGATACAGATGAGATTACAATTCTTGCATCGCAAGTTGCTGCAATATCAAAGAAGTTAGAACAATTTGGAATGAACCAAACTCAATTTACTCCAGTAAGTGAAAAAAGTTCATTAGGGCATATGATTGATTCTAACTTATCATATAAGACTTTAAATACCTTAAACAACCCATATTCTAAGTTTTACAACCTAGGTTGGAAGAACCATCCTAATTTTAACAGGTGTCATATTACTTGGGGTGGAAATCAAAAATGGGAAAATAATCATGCAGATTATAATGGAAGTTGGAAAAATCAAGGGAACACAAACTATAGACCTTCATATCCACTAGATTCTAACAATGATCAACAATTTGAGAATAAGAAGATGTCTATGGAAGAAGTGGTATTGCAAATGAGAAACCTATTGTAAAGTCAAAATGCTACGATTAGAAACATAGAGAATCAACTGGGACAAATTGCTAATTCAGTTAGCAATAGACCCCAAGGAACACTTCCTAGCAACATTGAGATCAACCTTAAAGAGAACACTAATGAACAAGNAAAGTATCTAGAAAAATTAATATCTCCAACTAAAATCAGTTTGGAAAGACCACCACCTCCATTTCCTCAATGACTTGACAACATGAGTTGGATAAAAAAATTTCAAAGTTAATGGACATACTTAAGAAGTTAACGATAAATATTCCTTTCGCTGAAGCTTTGAAACAGATGCNTAATTAAAAGGTGGAAGAGAGATAGAGGATGTGGTTAGAAAAGAGAAAAATGTTGTGAGAGAAATAAAGGAAACTAAAAGA
>JXCR01073007.1:107341-157700 GCA_002079205.1 Phalaenopsis hybrid cultivar
TTGTAATTGCATTAAAACCCGAGAGGGCTGTGTAATTCTCAACAAAGTAGAACCACATTCAGATTCCATGGATGGTTAAGTTCATGGGAGTTGAATGCAAATAAATAGGGAAATATACTTTGATAGGCGTAGAATTAGAAATTTTAGAGTGACAGAGTAAAATCCCAAATTTGGTCCTATTGTTTGAGTACTGAAGTGAAGATGTTAGCCCTCAGGTGAGGGAAACGTGGGAACTCCAAAGTGAGAGCCGATATCCTCCCAGCTTAGCCACAGACTCAGTAAACAAGCATAGGATTAGTCAATGTTCTTTATTCCTGGACCAAAGGGTAAAGAATAGGATTGCTCCTATTTGGCACATACAATATTTAATGCATCTCATTCGTTTACATTATCCAATTCATTACATAAGAATAATAGTTTTTAATATCTCATAATTCTCGAAACCAATTCATCCAAAAAGGGTTATATTTAGAATTAATATTTGCATTTAGGAGTAGTTATTAGTTGTGTTAAACTTAAGTCTTACATTTAGGAGTATCTATTAATAAAACCTCTTAAATCGCACTTCCAAACTAAGAAAAAATAGTAGTAGATTATAATTTGACTAAGGACCTTTTACCTGGCTTCCCTTTGGGATCGATAAACGGGACTCCACTGAGCCCTGTATTACTTGAGCGATACGTATACTTGCGTTTGAAATTATGACTTTACAAAATCATTATAATTATATAAATCTTGGTCCATAAATTCTTGCATAATAAAATTTGCATCAAGTTTTTGGCATCATTGCTGAGGGTTTAAATCTTCTAGTAGTGGTGTCAAATTCTTGTATTTTTAAGCATATAAAAAGTCAGTGTCACCTAACTCGTCTTAGGATTCTGAGGTTTTCATTTGTTACGATATAATTCCTCCTATCTTTTAGGCAATTTGTATGATTATGTCATGCAAGTGTAAGTCGTAAATAATAGAAATTTGGAGAATGAAACATGTAATAATAGTTCTTTTAAATTGAAGTCAAACCATAGGATAGTTTGGGAAGTCACTGAGGTTCCCCTTAGGATCCGTGACATCCCCTAGTCTTCTCCCTTTGGATTCCATAATAAATTTTCCAAACTTGAGACTTTCTCATTTAATTCTCCTTTGTGTGACTATGGAATGCCTTAAACTTTGAAATTATTGAAGACAAAATTTTCTTATCTAAGTTGAGAGTTTTCTTAGGAAATTTCGATTGTCTAATATGTAATTATTATAGGGGCTTGTCCTTATAGAAAACTTTAGAACCTAGCTTAATAAACCCTAACTAATCTTTCATATTAGATAGGAGAAATTTCTTGGTCAACATAAATGGTTTCACAGACTAAAATGGATGTCATAAGTTCTTTAGTTTTTTTGATGGAGCCTCATTAACAGGTAATGTGTCTATTCCTCAGGATAATTGCGGTGATGTGTTCATTTATTTAAACTATTGCCTATATGAGATCAGTTCAATCTCGTATTTTCAAAATTAAACTATTACTTTCCAAAATTATAATATATATATATATATATATATATAAAATTAAATATACACTATCCCAATTTGGCGACCGACTCCCACTTGTCCTAAAACCCCAAAATTTCACCCATTGAACTTATTTCTCTTTACTCTTTTGAAAACTCATATGGGCCGTCTACAAGCTCTTAGCCCTTTGCCTAGGGTAGCTAGGACCAACACATGGATGATCCAAAATGGGCTTCCTCTTGGTTCCATGGCTCAAATAAGGTAATCATGATGATTTGTATACTCATGGCCTTCAATTCTACCTAAACACCCAATTTTGGTCTTTTAGCCCCTAACTTCTCCAAAGTTTTCAAAATGCCCCGGGAACCATAAATTTCCAAAAGTGGCCCAAATCCTCAATTTCGCCCTAAACCACTTCAAACCATTCAAATTGATCAAAACACCACCAATTCCACAAGAGTTTGAAAATGCCACTATATTTGCTAAAATTACCAAATTACCCCTTGTGTCCATAAAATTCTCAAAACCTCTAAGATCATTCCAAACCTCTCATAAACCAATCCCAACTATCCAATTGGCCTAATCTGACCAAATTGACCAACTTTGACCGAAATCCCAATTCTGCTCCTAGGGGACTAAATTCCTTAAATTCATCTCAATTTCCACAAAAGTCACTCCAATGTTACCCATTTTCAAACCTAATATGTACATCAACTTATTCAACCCCAATCTACACCAATTTGGAGCCCAAATGAATATACTTTTAAAACATAATTTCAATTTTGAGCCAAAATCCCCAATTTGACGATACCCCTAAATTCTATCAAATTGAACTCCATAACCAATCCAATTTCCCCAATTTTGAATCCTAAACTCTTCACAACACTCCCTTAGACTAATTTGAACCGTCAACTAGTCTAGACCCAAACTCAAACCTAGCCTAAATTTAATCCAAACAAAAACCCCCAATTTCTCCCCAAAATCCAAATTTCTACAAGTTAAACTCCATGACCCCTCAATTAACCCACGTCCAAACCAAATTGGCCTTCCAATTAACCCACATCCAAACTCAATCCAAGCCCAAACCCAAGTCCAAGTCCTAACCATGATTTTGAACCCGAACCCCAAACCCCAAATTCCCTCAAGCCACTTGGTCTAGCCCAACTTTGACTACCATAATCTAAAACCTAGCCAAGATCCACCTGGCCAACCCTAGTTGAGCCATGACCATGGGTCCCTTGATTTGGGGGATTACTTTCCAAAAGTGGCTAACCAAAGAGATGCTTGCCGCAAGCCTTCCCAAGCGCCCAAACCATCATAATTAAACTTCCCTGGGCTCGCTGACGTAGCTAGCCACCAGTCAAGCCTTGGTCAGCTAACCTATTCATTGGAAAAATTAAAATAGAAAAGGCTCCCCCCATGGTTTGAACCCAATTGCACCCATCCAATGTGGCACTCCCCCATTTGTCACTTGCGCCACTCAACATTCCCTGTCAGCTCATTGACATCGTCCAATCATAGCCTGAGGCCTCCCATTTGGCAATGGCTATAAGAAATCCCCCTATGGCCAAACAAGGAGAACATCCAATTCCTTAGGGAAACTCTACCAAATTCTCACAAGAGCTTCTCTAAACCCTCCTAAGTTCAGCCCCGTTATCCCTATTGTCCTCATCCATCGATAACCACTGTCCTGCTAAAATTTTGAGCTCAAAATCCAAGGGATTTTTTGTCACTCCACCAAAATCTCTCAAACTTAAAATTATTTCACTCTTCAGCTTCACCAACAAGGGAGGAAGTTCCCCATCAAAGCCCCATCATTTTGAGCACTCTAACCTACTCATAGACCAAACCCGAATCACCCCGCGATAGAACTCTTGTCTAAGCTCAACCTCAGCTCAAATTGGTACTTGGATGGTCTTCCTGAGTTCACAATGAATGTCTACCACCAATCCAATTGAGGCCAAAACTCTTGGATGAAGTTATAGCTCACTAACCTTAAAATCATGATTGATTTCACTAATTGTGAAGTAAGTTTAATTTTAAGTGCATCTAACTGTATGGATATGTTCGTCTTGATTAAATGAAGTTATAAGAGCAAACCCCATGTGATTTAATTGAGTTTCAAGCAAGATATTAGGTTTAGAAAACATTTGATTCTCAGGTTATGTTAGTTAGGGACGATAATTAGGAGCCGTTGGATTGCACGTGTATCGAATGGATGCTCCAGATTTCACCAGACGGAGCTACAGTTTGTAAATTATGGGTTGCGTGGCATCTAACGTGGAAGGTGGCGTTGAATGCAAGCGTGCAAAATGGAAATCTTGGAGCATACAAGGATGACAAGGCCGTCGCATGGATAAGAAGGAAATTAGCTATTTAAATGATTTAAATAATTTAGAAACTTCCAAAATTTATAACTTGGGGTAGGAAAATCATAAATTTAAAATAAAAATACTCCTGTGCTTAGTGAACAAAGGTGAATCATGTGGACTAAAAATCAAAATTATTTAAGTTATACTTATTTTTAAATTAATTAAATACTCTAAAACTTCATTAACCCATAACTAATTAAATATTAACCATATTAATATGAAATTTTGAGGGTTTACTCTCTCTCTGATTAGGAGTGTTATCTGATTTTTCCAAAATTAAGTCATCCCTTTTGCTTAAAATAATTATATAAATTAAAATAAAATTAGAGAAATATGAGGTTTGTTTAGGTAGGTTCAGTGTGGTTAGAGGAACATGAGAAAAATAAAACCTAAGTCAAAATATCTTTAAAAGATAATTCCTTGAATTAATCCATTAAAACCCATAAAAAATTAAATTAATAAAATATAATCTAAAAAAAAACATAAAAAATGATCCATATTCTGAATAATGGACATAAAAAACTTTTGTTAAAATTTGAAGTTAATATGAATTGATTTGACCATCAAAGTCTACTTTTCAATAAAAATGAGATTTTTGCACTAAATAATTATAATAACTAAAATATAACACAAAAAATTATAAAAAATGGTTTGGAGTGTTCCTTGTGACCAGGGGCACCAAAAAAATGATGTTAAAATAAAAATTCGATTTTTTCGGCTATTTTCTCCATTTAAAAATAATTTAAAAAATTCAAAAATCACAAAAATACAAAAATGTATCAAAATGTCAAAAATTGTTCCTTGACCAATCAGAACAACTTAAAATGTTTTTTCCTAATTTTATGAATAAAGGTATGCATTTTTGAATATCTAAAATGTATTTTCCCTAAATTCTCACTAAAATAAATATTAAAAATAAATTAAATATTAGAAAATTATGAGATAATTTTCTCAGAGTTCCTTGAAGTCAGAGGGATTAATAAAAAAATAAGATTGATGTTTCAAAATAAAATGTATTTCCTATGTAATTAATCACCAGAATAAATAAAAAAATATAAAAATTAAATATAATTAAAAAATTCTTGAAATGTAGCCCAAGTGGTCCTCTAATCTTGGTTGCTTTGATTGATTAAATAAATTAACTTTAGAAATTCCTATTTTTGGATTAAAATAATTTTAAAAATAAAATAAAATTTAGAAAAATATGATTTATTCTCTGGTATCTTAATTAACCCATGAGAGATAGGTCAGGAAATTTTCAAGTCCATGTGAATTAATTTAAAAGATTTATGAAGATATGGGCCTTAGAGGCAAAATTGCAATTTCCACCTTTAGCACCTAATTAAAATTTAGGATGGGTTAACAGCTTAGAGGGTAATATTTTGATGTTATGCAACATTCTATGGTGATTGAAACATAAGGTAAGAGGTTGAAACAAATTAACATTCGCTTTTAGAAAAGAAGGTTATAAATGCAATTATCCTAATTATTGAATATTAGAAGAAGAAATCAACTTGAATGATTTAAATGTTTTGGAAATGAATTGGAAAGTTGATAATTCTCTAATCTAGAGTCCCAAACTAATGGTTGAGTTATAGGTTGAGCTTCAAATATGAATCAAACATTTCTTTAGTACAACCTTTTTCCAAAACTACACATTTACCCTCAGTGTCTTTTGAGTTTTGTAGTGAGCTAAGTTTAATTTAAGTTGACTTGAGGATTATGTGGAAGATAAACCATAATTAATCCCCTTCAAACACTATAAGCTAAAACTTGCTTGTCCCCTCTCTATTAGATTAATTGAGATATAAATCTAAGCACAACTTAAACCCACTGAACTTAGGGGTGATCTATTCAACAACATATCAAGTTCAAATAACCTCAAAATAATTCAAAAGACTTTAAAGGTTATCTAGGGTATCCCTCAGTCACCTTTACAATCTTTTAGATATTTTGAGGGACAATTGAACTTATTATGCTTTGTTCAAGAAAATCATTCTTTAAAACCTTTAGGGCCCCGCTAAGTTATGAATTGTGGTCTCCTTTAAACTTAAACCATGAAGGCTTTAATACTACTTGTTCATGTAGCACTTGTTTTTACTTTGCAATATATACACGATTATGAATGCTAACATTTCCGTGGGAGCGGTGAGAAGATGACAAGTACATATTTAAAGTTCATTTTTTATCATTTTACTTCTGAAATTTACTACTGCTTTAAAGTATTATGTATGCTTGCTCGGAACACTTTGAAAAATTCAAAAAAACAAAGAACATAATACATCTTTTGAATTTATGAGAGTGTTGACCTCACTTTTGTTAAGGTTTAGTCTGTCTTTCTTAGAAGTCTAGGATCTAGCCATAGGTCTTTCTTGTTGACTATCTTAGAAGAATAGTAATGGAACCGTACCCCATTAAAAATTTTAAGAACTTCCTTGCTCTTCTTGGAGTTCCACATGTTTGGTTCTAACTTGTGGTACTGAGTAGGATGCAACTAGAATGGGGGACCTCAAGAAGAATCCCCATAAGACTATCTGACCCTTATGGTTCCAAGGTGGTGTGTTCTTGGTTAGTCTTGCACACAGACACTTGAACTCCTCACTTTCACTCACAACTTAAAATCCTAAACCAAGCATGCTTAGCTTGATTTCCTACTCTTTTGGAAACTCTTATGGGTGGTCCCCCAAACCCTTAGCCTTTAGCTAGGATGGCTAGGACCAACACATGGAGGATCTAAAATAGGGATTACCTCGGTTTCATGACACCATAAGGGCAAATTTGTGATTATTCTCCTCCCCAATTTTACCAAAAGCCTCCAATTTTGACCCATTGCCCTCAAACTTTGTCAAAATTACCAAGATACGCCTGAAACCCTAATTCTCTCAAAATTGCTCAAAATCTCAAATACTCTTAAAAAGTCATCTCAAACAATTTCAAACCACTAAAGATGCTCAAAAGCACCCTAAATTTTCAATATTCCTAAAATACCACCATAATTGCAAAATTTACCAAAATACCCCTCATGGCCCAAAATTCCCCAAATTTCCAAATTCACTGTAGATGTCCCCAAAGTTAATCCTAACCACCCAATTGACTTCTAAATGCCTCATGAAAATGTTCCACATCAAATTGAACCTTTAATTGACCTAAATCCATACTCTAGCCAAGCCCAAACCTAAGTCCACACCTAAGTATTTGCATGAAACCAAACCTTAAATTCACTTCAAGCCACTTGGTATAGCCTACCCTTTATCACCACAGCTGCCATTTTGACCCTAAGAACTAACCTAGATCCACCTACCCCATCCTAATGGTGTCATGAACCTAGGGTCCCTTGAATTAGTGGATTTCTTCCTAAAATTTCCTAAACATAGGGGATCCTTCCCACCAGCCTTCCCAAGCCCCCAAAACATCATAATTAAACTGCCCTGGCTCCACTGACCTAGCTAGTCACCAACTCAACCTTGGTCAGCCGACCTAGTGAACTGAAAAAACCATGCCGGAGAGGTCCCAAATGACTAAAACCCAAAATTGGGACTTCCTGAGCTGGCTCATTCCCATTGGCCAATTACGCCGTTCATCCCTCCACATAAGCGTCATCTCTGCCCTCTGGTTTGCCATGGTGAAGACCATGGATCCTTCTAAAAAATGAGCACCCCTCACAGGAAAAAATGAGAGATTATTGAATTCTTTGAAGAGATTATATCAAAATCCTTCCAGAGCCTCTTTAAGCCTTTCTGAGTCCAATCTCATTGTTCCTAGCCCTCCATAGCCACTGTTCTATCGGAATTTTGAGCTCAAAAGCCAAGACACTTTCTGCCATTCCACAAATATTCACCAAAATCTAAATTAACCCACCTTTAAGCTTTCTTAGACGAAAAGCAAAAGTTTTCCACTAAAAGCCCCATCCTTCGAGCACTCTAACCCACTCTTAGACCAAAGTTACACCACCTATTGGTTGAATTCCTACTCAAACATCATTTTAGAAAAAAGTAACACTTTGAGGAGGTTTATTGAACTCTACTGAAGGTTCTATAAACACCCAATTGAGGTCTCACCTCTTGAGCAAAGGTATATTTCAAAATCCCTAATAATGCTCTTGGTCTCATTTATTGTGAAGAAAAGTTCATTTTCAAATGCATGTAACCATATGGATGTTTTTGTCTAGAGTAGATAAAGGTGTAGAACAAAATAGTGAGTGACTTGGTTGAGTGATCCACCTAAAATTAACATATTTTTAGTGCATGTTTTAAAAGCATTTTATGTACTTTTTTTGATGATATTGCCCTTTAAAGGATGTTATTTTGGATGTTTTTGGTTTCAACTACTTGGATTGGACATTTAGAGAAATTGAGGGAAAAAGGGAGCCAAAATGGGCAAATATAGGTGGTGCTATAGATCCACCCCTGACACTAATAGCGCCAAACTCCCACCAGATGGGTGCTATAGCACCCCAGACCGACGTTATAGCGCCAAAAACTACCTTTCTAGAAGATCCATTGAATTTGATTGAATTTTAGAGGGGTGTTTGCAACAAGGCTTGGTTATTTTTTGTTTTCAATCAAATAAGAAAGATTTGGTTGAATTTAGAGACCTTTTGGAGCCTCAAATCTTCAATTAGGCGGCAACAGTTAATTAGGGTTTTCTTATTTTTAATTTAAGTGTAAGTGTGAGTGTTTTTTAGTGTGTAAATTTTTGGAGATTGCTTAAAGGAAACTTCAATAGTTTGCTTGGGGAGAAGACATAAGGTACTTTGTATTTGTGTTTAAGTTTTTGTTGTAAGACTTGGATTTCAATGCAAATGTTTTTTTTGTTTAATCTCTATGAATTTTGAGTAGTTCTCTTCCTTTCTCCTTGTATATGGGAATTAATTATGTGAGATGAGAATGATTTAATGACTTCTTTTTACTCTTAAAAATTGTGATGGTGTTTTCACGAAATCTTCATTTACTTTACAAACTAACCACTTATCAGGTTAAAATCCATTCGGAAACATAGTTACCTAGGAAGGCTATGATTTCACCCAACTAGTGGATACCACACTTCATTCTATGCTGAGCCATGGAAATCACCTAAGGGGGAGTGCAAATAAATAAGAAGATAAGTTTTTTTGGGTACAGAGCCATGACGATCACCTAAGGGGTAGTGCAAACAAATAAGAAGATAAGTTTTTATGGGTATAAAATTGGTTAGTTCTAGTGTGACAGGCTAGATTCTTATCAATTTGGCTTAAGTTTTAGTACCCTAACACTGGGATTCAGCCACAATAGTGGCATAGGCTTAGGGCCATCTAGAGGTGAGAAACTAGATAGTTTTTATGTATAATCGAGACATTAAAGAATCGACCTTAAGTTAATCAATGTTCTTTGCTAGCACTGAGAGGGGGTAAATAATAAGGCATGCTTCTATTTGTCACAATACATCAATTTTATCTGAAACCACTTGAATCCTACATAGGTTAGAATCTCTTTGCAAAAGGAAAGGTTTTCCATAATATCCAAACTAGCTGTTATATATTATTAAGCTGTTGCATTTAGTTGTTACTATCTTTTAAATTCTTTAGTAGTAATTTTTAGTAAGCATATCATTATAGACCACTTATAAATTTAATTTGCAATTTAAATAAAAAATTTTAAAAGTTGATTTTAAGAGTTACCACTTTTCTCGTGGGATTGATACTAAGGTTTTTAAGGAAAATCCTATATTACTTGAAACCATACATATACTTATGTAGCACCCCTAGTGTGAAAATTAATTATATAAATCATAAATCATTACATTTGTTCACATGACCTGCTAGATATAATTTGAGACATATTTTCTGGAAAAATTTTGAAGATTAGAAACACACGTAATTGCATGTCAGGTCAAGTTTTTGGCGTCGTTGCCCGGGATTGCGATGGAACTTTTTGATGTACAATTTTATTTGAATTTTAATTTAAAAATTAGAAAATTTTTATAAAAAATTTGAAAAATTCTTAAAAATTGAAAAATTTTTTATTAAAATTAAAAAATATATTTTTCATTTTAGATGTGCTATTTTATTTTTTTGTAATTTTTTACATTGTTTATGTGTAGTTCTGGATCTAAAAATTTAGTGCCTTACTATTTTGAATTTGAATGAACTATTAGAAAAATTTGAAAACATGGAAGACTTCATAGTTTTCAAGAAATGGCTAACAGATCGTAAAATAATATTGAAATTCAAACTACTGAAAATGAACATCATAATTTATAAAAACCTTTAAGGGATTATGTGAACCCTACAGTAGATGAAATTCATTTAAGCATTCAAACTCCTATTATAGAGGCTAACTCATTTGAACTTAAACCTTCAATTATACAAATAGTATAAAATAATCAGTTTGGAGGAACCTTTTGAGGATCCCAATTTACATTTAGCAAGCTTATTAGAACTGTGTGCTACATTTAAATATGATGGCGTATCAAATGATGTCGTTAGACATAAAATTTTTTCTTTTTCATTAAGGGATAAAGCTAAGATGTTGTTAAATTCATTAGCTCTAGGATCTATTAGAACTTGGGGAGATTTAGCTCAAAAATTTTTAGCTAAGTATTTTCCACCTTCAAAAACTGTGAAGCTTAGAAATGATATTATTTCTTTTACTCAGTATGAAGGAGAGTCTATATATGAAGCTAGGGAAAGATTTAAGAAAATCCTTAAAAAGTGTCCACATCATGCTTTAACTGACTGGTTAATCCTTTACACTTTTTATAATGGGTTAATAGGATCCCTTAGATCTATTATAGATGCTACAAATAGAGATTCATTAATGTCTAAACCCTTTGATAAAGCTTATTCACTAATTGAAGAAAAGGCTACAAATAATTTTCAATGGCCTTCTGATAGAGTAAATCCTAATAAAATAGCCAGTATTCATTATAATGATGTTGTTTCAATGATTGCATGCCACGTTGCTGCATATTCTAAGAAGATAGACCAAATTGGAATGAATTTTTCTCCAACACCCTAAATGGTTGAAGAAAATTGATTAGGACAAATGCTTGATTCTCATACTTCATTGGAAATTATAAATGCTATCAACAAACCCAATAACCCATATTCTAATTATTACAACCCGAAGTGGAAAAAGCATCCTAACTTTAAATGGAACAACAATTCTATGGTGGAAGTCAACAATGGGGGAATGCTCAAGAAATCCATTGGGAAATTGGAACAACCAGAGTAGTGCTAACTTTATACCTACTTATCCTCCTGGATTTAATCAACAAGTTAAGAAGAAGAAGTTATCTATAGAATAAGTGATGTTACAGATGGGTAAACATTTACAAAGTCAAAGTGCTTCTATTAGAATTATGGAGAATCAACTGGGACAAATTGATAATGCACTTAGCAATAGGCCTCAGGAAACACTTCCTAGTAATGTAGAGATCAATCTTAAAGAGAAAAGTAAGGAGTCAAAACAAGTTAAAGTGGTCCAACTAAGGAGAGGAAAGGAATTAAATGTTGAAGTTCAAAAAAAGTTTGAAGTTGAGAGAGAAGTAGAAGAAATTGAGAGACCTGAAAAAATTATTCCTAAGGAAGCAGAAACACATAGCTCTACAACTAAGATTAATTTAAAAAGATCCCCACCACATCTTATTCAAAGTCTTAAACAACAAAAAATAGCTAAAAAAATTTCAAAATTTTTTGAAAAATTCAAGAAGTTTACAGTTAATATCTCTTTTGTTGAAGCTTTGGAAAAAATGCCAAGTTATGCCAATTTTATGAAGTAAGTTTTAAATAAAAAGAGGAAGTTTGTATATTATGAGATTGTTGCACTTAGTGAAGAATGTAGTGCAATAATTTAGAAAAAGCTTTCTCAAAAACTCAAAGATTCTGGTAGCTTTACCTTACCTTGTCCAATTGGAGAAAAATTTTGTGCAAAAGCTTTATGTGATTTGGGAGTGAGCATTAACCTTATGTCACTATCTATATTCAAAACGTTAGGTTTGGGAGATATTTCTCCCACTACTATAACCTTAAAATTAGCGGATCGATCTATCACTTATTCTAAAGGGGTTATAGAAGATGTGCTGGTTAAACTAGATAAATTTATCTTCCATATAAATTTTATTATAATAGATATGAAAGAAGATAAAGAAGATAAAGAAATTCATATTAATTTGGAGAGATCTTTCCTTGTTACCCAATAAGCAATGATAGATGTGCAAAAAGGGAAATTAACCATGAAAGTGAATGACCAAAATGTTATATTTAATGTTCTCAAAATAATGAAGCATCCTGATGAAAAATGTTATAGAATGGATATCATTGATGATATGATTATTAAAGATTTATAAAATAGATTTGAAGTTATATTGGATCAAAAAGAAGAAGTCATTTCAGAAGAGAAAGAATAAGAAGCTGAGATTGACAGAGATTTTGAAGATGAATCAAATGAGATAATTACTGAGGATTTAAATTATGTTCAGGAAAATTATGAAAATTTAGATAATACTGAAAGTAGCGTACCTCTGATTTCATCTATTGAAAATCCTCCTAAACTTGAGATGAAAGTTTTAACTACTTATTTAAAGTATGAATATTTGGTGAACTCATTTACATTACTGATGCGGCGGTCAATTTATGTGATGTGCATTGTAAATATCATTCAATATTACAATACACACACGACAACATTAATAGTAAGTATGCATTAAATCCTAGTAAAAATAAATTCAGTATAAGTAAGTTTATCTTTTAAAATCTCTAAGCTGCTAAACCCCCCGTAATAATAACACAAGTATATGTATCACTCAAGTAATAAAGGTCTCTAATGGAGTCTTAAGTATTGATCCCATAGGGAGCTGGAAATTCTTATGGTTATAACGTCAAATTCAATATTCAAACTCTAAAACTTAATTAAGCAAAACAAAATCAAAGTAAATTTAATGCACACTAAATGAAATGCAATTAAAAGAATTAAATTAACTAAATTAATTGCTAAACTTCAAAAGTAAACTTATATAGACTATACCAAGTTTTGAAATGAAGAGTTCAAATTTAAGAAAGCATCCTTCCCCTTTACAATGAGTTTATGGAATGTGAAGAAACTAAAATAATTTAAAATTCATATATAAAATTGTATTGTTTCAAGCTGGAGCAATCCTATTCTTTATCCTCTGCGGGAGCGTAAAGAACATTGACTAATCCAGAGTTTAGTCCCTAAATCCGTGGTTAGGTTGAGAGGAAACTGACTGTCATTCCAGAGCTGTCACTTCCCCCTAGCATGAGAGCTAACAATCACACTTTAAGTTCCAAGAAACTAGACCAAATAGGTGATTTTAATTTGTCACCTTAAAATCTCCAAATCTGCGCCCATCAAAGTATAATTTTCTATTTATTGGCACACAAATTCATGGATTACATTCTCACCCACGAAATTGAATATGAATCTTACATTGTTGTAGAAAGCATAGCCCTTTCAAACCATATATTTCTCAGCAAATTTTAACCTTTCAATTGGCTAGAATGAAAAGTAAATAAAGTTCAGAGTTTAAATCATCACAATTTTTTGACATTTAAAACCTTACAAAACAAAACTAATTCTTCACAAAACCATATCACATTGTAGGGAGAAAGATAAAGAAGACTACGCATAATTTAAGAGAAGGATACGATAAAACACGGATTTCATATATAAAAATAAGTTTACAAAATAAAGAAAATTAAGAACACAACTTATTTCACACCCCTTCCAAAGCAAATCCCTAGAAGTTCCCTTTAAGCACTTTCTCTCTTCACAATCACACTCAATTCTCTCTTAGAAGTGTAATGAAGAAGAAATCTCTCACCTTCCCTCTCCTCTCTTCTTCAAAACTTCTCTCTCATGCCCAAGACCTATCTCTCAATCTCACTCCCCACTTTCTCTATACTCCTCTCCTTTTTAATTAGGGCTAGCCTTATTTCAAAAGGAATTCAAAATTCCCTCTAATTTTTCCCCAAAAGTCACATCTTTTAACATCAATAGACAAGTCCCTTCATCTAAGAGACATATCTATTCATTAAAGAGATTTCTAAAGTGTCTAAATACATTGAACCACTCCATGGGACATTTGAATTGTTTGGAGCCCTCAAAAACTGCTAAAAAATAGTCACGAACTACCTTACTCCATCTCAATCCATCTTTGGTGCTTATAGTGCCAGCTCTGGTGCCTATGGAATGAACATAATGAGGTTCGCGTTGTTCCTTAGATTCTGACACTTTTGGTGCTTCTAGCGCCTTTGGTGCTTCTAGCGCCTTTGGTGCTAGCTCTTCGGAAAATGGCACCTCTGGTGCCAGTTCTGGCTTTAGGATCTTGAAAATCTCCATTTGGCTTCAAATTTCCTCCTTTTTGCTACTTTTTGCTCTCAAATGCCTAAAATTGATATAACTACAACAAAAGCATAAAAATACTCTTCTTTAAAGTGCAATATCACAAAAATAAGCATAAAATGTATAAATAAAATAGTACATTATTTTGATGAATCAATTACCAGTTATTATATCTTCAGATTTAATTGCAGAACAAGAAGAAAAATTATTGAAAATATTAAAAAATCATAAAAAAGCCTTTGAGTGGACATTAAATGATATTAAAGGAGTCATTCATTCAATCTGTATGCATCAAATTCTAACGAAAGATAACCATAAGCCTAAAGCCAATCCTCAAAGGATATTGAATCCTATAATGAAAGAATTAGTTAAGAAAAAATTTTTAAAGTGGTTGGATGCTGGGATTATTTATCCAATTTCAGATAGTTCTTGGGTTAGTCTTATTCATTGTGTTCCTAATAAAGAAGGAGTGACTGTGGTTGAAAATGAAAGGAATGAATTAATATTAATAAGAAAAGTTGTTAAATGATGAATCTGTATTGATTATAGAAAATTAAATGCCGCCACTAGAAAAGACCATTTTACTTTACCTTTTATGGATCAAATGTTGGACGGACTAGCAGGACACCATTTTTTTTACTTTTTGGATGGATATTCTAGATACCACCAAATACCTATTACTTCTGAGGATCAAGAGAAAACAACTTATACAAGTCCTTATGGAACTTTTGCTTTTAGAGGAATGTCATTTGGATTATGTAATGCCTCTGCAACTTTCAAAGATTTATGATGTCAATTTTCTGTGATTTAATTGAAAAAGGAATTGAAATTTTTATGGATAATTTACCAGTCTTTGGGACTTCTTTCAATTTATGTTTAGATCATTTAGCAAGAGTTCTAAAATGCTATGAAGAAATAAACTTTGTTCTTAACTGGGAAAATGCCAATTTATAATTGTAGGAGGAATAGTGTTAGGGTAAATTTTTTTTGAAAAAGGCATGAAAGTTGATCCTGCAAAAATTTAACCTATTGTTGAATTGCTAGCTCCTACGAGTGTGAAGAAAATAAGAAGTTTTCTAGGACATGTTGGTTTTTATAGATGTTATATTAAGAATTTTTAAAAAATTTCCAAGCCTTTATGTCAACTTTTAGAAAAAGATGTCAACTTTGATTTTAATGATGAATGCCTATATGCTTTCAAACTTTTAAAGGAGAAATTAATCAGTGCACCTATTATTCTTTCACTTGATTGGACAAACCCTTTTGAATTAATGTGTGATGCGAGTGATTATGCTATAGAGGTTGTTTTGGGACAGAGATATGGAAAAAACATTCAAATTGATATACTATGTTAATAAAACACTTAATGGGGCTTAGATTAATTACACTACCACTAAAAAGGAATTATTAGCTATAGTGTTTGCTTTTTATAAATTTAAACCTTTTTTTATTGGAACCAAATGTATTGTGCATAATGATCATTCTGCTATAATGTATTTCATGATGAAGAAAGATGCAAATTCACGATTAATTAGATGGGTCCTTGTAAAATAAGAATTTGATTTTTAAGTTATAGATAGGAAGGGTATTGATAATCAAATAGCTGATCATTTGTTAAGGCATAAACAAGAAAATAAATATAATTTAAATAATGAAATTAATGAAAACTTTCCTGATGAAAAATTATTTGGGATTAATGAATGACAAATTCTGTGATATGTTAATATAGTGAATTACTTGGTTAGTAATATTTTACCTTACGGATTAGATAGCCATCAAATTGAAAAGTTCATTTATGATTCAAAATTTTACTTATATAAATAATTTAAAGACTTAATTATTCAAAGATGTGTAACTTTTGAAGAAACTCAAGAAATTATTAAAGAATGTCATAAATTAGATTTTTTGGGACATTTTGGAGTGGATAAAACTACATTTAAGATTTTACAATCTAGATTTTATTGACCTACTTTATTTAAGGATGTTGAAAATTGTATAAAAATATATGATCAATGTGATAGAGTAGGCAATATTTTTAGAAGATATGAAATGCCTCAAAATTTTACTCTTGAAATTGAAATCTTTGATGTTTAGGGATTAGATTTCATGGGACAATTTGTACCATCTTTTGGAAATATTTATATTTTATTAGCTATGGATTATTTTTATAAATGGATTGAAACAATAGCTTTACGTTGTTGTGATGCTAAAAGTGTAGCAAAATTTTTAAGAAAGAATATTTTCACAAGATTTGGAATGCCACGAGTTTTCATTATAAATGGGGAAAGTCATTTTAGGAGTAGAATTATTGAAACATTAACTCAAAATTTTGGGATTAAACATCATTTTTCTAAAGCTTATCATCCTTAGACTAGTGGTTTAATAAGAATATCCAATTGAGAAATTAAAAGAATATTAGAAAAAATGTTAAATCCTAAAAGGACTGATTGGTTTGCTAGACTTGATAATGCTTTATGAGTGAATATGACTACTTATAAAACTCTTATAAGAATGACACCATATAAGCTCTTATATGGAAAAGCATTTCAGTTGCTAGTTGAGCTCGAACATAAAGCTTACTGAGCAATTAAAGAGTTTAATTATAATTTGAAAGATGCAGGAGAGAAGTGATTGTGCAATTAAATGAGGTTGATGAATTGAGAAATGAAGCTTATGAGAATGCCAAGATTTATAAGGAGAAAACGAAATTTAAGCATGATAAAAAAATTCTAAAAAATAATTTTGAACTTGGAAAAAAAGTATTGCTTTATAATTTGATATTGAATTTATTTTTAGGAAAACTTAAATCTAGGTGGTCAGAACCATTTATTGTGGTAAGAGCATATGCATGTGGAGTTGTTGATATTGAAGATCTAAAAATTGGGAGAGTGATAAAGGTAAATGGACACAGATTAAAAGCTTACATAAGTGTGGAGAGGGTCCTGCATTTGAAGAGATCCCAATGCTGGGTCAAACCTGATTAAATCATTGGTTATGTCGAGCTGATGATGTTAAACTAAGTATTTTGTCGGAGGTAACCCATAGTTATTGGCATGACTTGGATTTGAATTGCTGTTGTGATGGGTTCTATATAGTGATTGTGAATCTTATACAATTTTGTTGGCACAAAGCATTATTATATTAAGGGATTTGAAGAGTGGAAGAAATAAATTTGAGAATTGAATATACTGGTTTGGCACTATAACACTACAGTTCGAATGACTCCTTTAAACTGCCAAAAAATTGGTTTTTGGTCTTCTTTGTCAGTATAAAATTGCCTAGGATGGGATTTGAAGAATACCTATGACATTCTTTAGTATTTTAAAGAAATTTAAGAGGTAATTTCATTACTATTGAGAGATCATAGAGAGTAATGGAAATGGAAAATTTGAAGATAAGAAGTTGGTGCATAAGGATGCTCAAACCTACTTCAATGGATATCTTGCATTAACTCTAAAGCAACTTATGGACAAACTTGAGAAGATTGAAGGTGAGATTTCTCTTCTACATACAAATTTTGAAAATTTTTCCCACCAATACAAGCATATGGATTGACAGTGGAAACTACAAGTCAATAGTTTGGCTTGTTTCCAAGATAGTCAAGTGACTATGTATAACACCAAAAACTGGATCGAAAATAAAATTTCTAAGGAATTTCCTCATGCTCTTTTCTACCATTCCTACACCAAAATTAATTGGTGATTGGAATGAAGAATGTCACCACTGATCATTAGCGGTCCTAAAGAATGCTTTTATATAAATATTTTTATTTTAGTTTTATGTGATTCTGTGTGGGGTGCCAATCATATTTGTTTTAAGACTAAGTGTTGTTTTTATTGTCTTCGTTGTATGAACATCTGATGATGTCTATGTGGTTGTGTCATATGTATTGAACCTATAATTAATATAAGAAAACAAGTTATCTTTTTTTTTTGGTGTAAAATTGGCCTTATTTACTTATATTAGAATTAGCAAACTTTAAAGATTTGGAATGATGATGAACTTAATAACTATAACAGGGGCCATTAAAAATTGAAGAATAGCACAATTCATCAGGCTATGCAGGGCGCTATAACACCACTACTCTGCGTTATAGCGCCGAACTAACTCGTAAGTCATTTTAATAGCTTGGACCCACGGTTTGGATTGAATGTTTTTTAAGAACCAACTCATGAGTCATTTTAAGAACCAATACGACAATGGATTTCATCCACATTGTGAATTAGGCTGAAAATTTTAAAACTTGATGAAAATAGTGTGAAATCCATGGTTGAATGTTTTTAATGTTTAGATTGTGCTTTTAGGAGCATCTTGAAGCTGATTTTGTGATTTTGGGAATTTATTTTGAATTTTTTTTAGATTAATCATGGCTCCAAAAATGAAGAGAGGCAAGGAAAAAAGCAACTTTTGATTTTGATAAGTTTACAAGTGCAAGGGCACGGAATAACTATGCTGATCTGCAATCATAGAAATTGATTGCAGGACATAGTTTTTTACATCCTGTCGGAATAATTGAATACTTGATTGCGAGGCAATAGTGGGAAACTATTGTTATTTCACTGTCGTAACTGTAATTTCAGTTGTCCGAGAGTTCTATGCTAATCTATCAGATGAATACTATGATTTGGTTTATGTACGAGGGCAATATGTTGATATCAGTTTTGTTCTTATTAACCACATATACAAGTTGCACAGTGTTCTAATATATTTCTTTTCTGAGTTCCATCCTATTGATGATAAGTTGAATGAGATTATGGGATTTTTAATTGATGGAAATGGAGTCTGGAAGATTTAAAATGGGCTAAAGGTAAAATTTTTTTTTCTCAAAACTTAATGTTCATTCTCGTGTATGACACTATTTCTTATCTGGTAGATTACTACCTACCAACCATTTCAGTGAGGTAAACTATTGACATTGGATCCTTTATTTATACAAACATGTGTGTTTCCTCGAAACAAGGAACTACAGGAGGTTTGGACAACCCTGCTCTTATTACTACCTTGTGTGCTGAATCTGGTGTAAAGTATGAGACTTGGGAAGAAATTTTGCCATCACATGAACACATTGGAATAATAAACTTGGAAAAATATGAGAGACATTTTGGGACTAGACCTAGGACTGGAGTTAACATATCTTCTACTTCAGCTTCTACTTCTGTTCCTACTACTCTTAGACCATATACTTCTGATACTAATTGTCTGGATTCTGTTATGGAACAAATGATGATTCAGTAAGGAGATAACATAGCCAGCCATACATAAGATGATAAATGACATTGAATCTCACTTGTACCGTAGTGATGATATTATATTGAGGAAAGCTGAGTATGATTTTTTCTATAATGATGTTATGATGAGTACATGAGGGGTGATAATTCTGTGGAATTTCCTACTCACCCCATTTTCACACCATATCGGCCTTCTGACACAGATGGGGGTATAGATATGGAAGATGATAATGACGATGCTGGTGATGATGAAGATGTTGATATGAAGGCTATTGTTTTCTTTCTTTCTTAGACTTTATTGTGTTAGTGATTAGTTGTATTTGTGTTGGAGTGTGATTGTATTTAGTTTCTTTACTTAATTGCTTCTGTTAAACCATTAGTTCTTCTATTTATTTTTTGCTCCAATTTAAATGCTAGAGTAGTATCTATTTAATGTTATTATTGTTATGCATGTTAATCTTATGTTTATCACTACTCAGTACTTGTCTTAACTACTTGTACCTGTACTGATTTCCTTATTTTAAAATTTAAAAGTTTTTATTTTTCTTCATGAACTTTCCTGCTTTAAAGTAGTTTAAAAAATTTAAGTTAGGGAGAAGGGAGAAAATTATTTTCAAACTAAACTTTATTTGTCCTCAGAGAATTGTATTTTTCAAAATTATTTTTAACATAAACTATGATATGTAGAGTTAACTTTAAAAAACTATTTTTTTTATTTTATGAAAGTTGTAGAAATTCTAAGTAAAAGTTATTAATAATGAAGGTTAATTCTAGAGTTAAGATATTTAGTATGAAAAGTTTAGAGTTATGCTTTTACTATTTAAAGTAAAGTCAATTGTATTTTTTGAAATATTATGTATCTTAGATTTAAACTTGAAAAGAAAGAATTGAGACTTTATGAAAAACTTCAAAGCTAATACAAATTTGTTAAAGTAAGGAAATGTGAGATGTTTTTAACTTTAAGAGAAGGATAGTGGAGTTCAAAACCATTAAAGGCTACCCAAATATAGTAACCCTCACATGAAATATAAAAAAAATGAAAGAGAGAAGAAAAAATAGAAAGAATTGCAAACAATCCTAAAAGAAAAAGAAAAGAAAATAAAAAAGAGAAAATATGTGAGGAGAAGCTTTAGGAAATGATGTCGGAGCTATCTTGGTTTGGGGAGTTACCAGTAAGAAGCTGTCGGTCACCGGAATAGAAATCCCATCGCCCGCTTTAGAAGGACATTTTAATTACATATAGATTTAAGTTTAGAAAATTATGAAATCAAACTGATCCCATATTTTTCATAGTTTAAATGAAAGAGTGTCATACCTCAAATCTAGTATCTATCCCGAAAGATAAACACAAGACTTGAGGATGAGACTCGATCAAATAATCAAAGAAATATATGACATTCGTTTGGTCTGCAAAATCATTTTATTTGCCGGCAATTTCCCCTATTTAATATGAAGAATTAAATAGGATTTATATTAAGTTGGGTTCGGACATGCTTCCTATAAGAGCAAGCCCCTATAATTAATTACATCTTAAATGACTGAAGTCACCTATGAAAACTCTCGATAAAAATCAGGAAATATTATCTTCAAGGAGGTCGAAAGATTGGACTTTTCAACGATATCAGACAAAGAAGTGTGAAATGGGATTGGCTCAGATTTGGAACATTTTGTTTTTAAAATCCAAAGGAGGAAGAACTAGGGGATGTCATGGATCCAGAGGAGAACCTCGGTGACTTCCCGTCTATCCTATGGTTTGGCTTCAATTTTGAGGAGTAATATTTAGGTGTTTCATCCTACAAATTTTACTTAATTATGACTTACATTCGTGTGAAACGATCACACAAATAGCTTGGAAGATGTGAGGATTTAGAACGTGACCAACGATAACCTCAGAATGTTAAGACGAGTTAGGGCTTATATTGTATAGTAGAGCTATACAAATGCCTAAAGATAAGGTGAGGATTTATGTTTCATAAGAAAATAACCTTAAAGTCTTATGGTTTGGTTGTTTAATTCTAAGGAAGGAAATGTTTAGCTGGGGAAGACAAGTTTTGCTTTTGAAGATGGTCGTGCTGCCGACCATGCTAGCTCCAAACTCCTTGCCATGACGAGTTTGAGTTCTCTAGGGTTTCAAGTTATGATGCAAAATAAGGTGGCCCTATGGTTGTAGTTCTTTAAATTTTATAGGGGATATTAAAGTTGATTATAGCGACATCAGTTAGGATCCTACGGTTCACTTGTTCCGACATCACTATTTTCTATTGAATTCACTTAGTCCAAATGAATTTACTAAACTCAACTAAGTGAGTTCCATACTTTCATTTAGACCGCGGGAAGCCTCGTTAGCAACCGTAGGTTACCTCCTCTGAGGGATTCCCAATCATCCGATAGAGACGTCTTAATTTAGTTGTAGTTGTAGTTTTTGTGATGTTTGTGATTAAATTTTGAGTTATTTTATATTTTGAATGTTGTGGGGGTGAATTTTATCTTGATTGATTTTAATTTTAGTTTTGGGTTTTGGTTTTTTGGCTATCCTAACAGTTTTAGTTTTCATGTAGGGTGACCTTGTTGTTTAGCATGCAAGTTTTGTAAGCATGAAAAGTACAGTATGAATGTACAAGAAAGACGACATTGTAAACTATAAAAAAGTGTATTTGGTGAGTCTTCTCATTCCACCACCTTTGCTCTAAGAAGGGAAGTTTTAATCAGAGGTGCTTGGCACGTTTTTAGAGGTCCAAGGAGGCTAGGGATTGATCCCCTTGCTATGGTGAAAGGTCTAGGCATGAATTCGACCAAGCTCGATTTCAGGTGTTGGTCTAGAGCTATGCTAGGGACTATGTATGTGAGGGTTTGATGGGGATTTTTCTTCTTCCACTGTGGTGAAGGTGTACGTGAGTTTAATTTGATTTTGGTGGAGTGTAGAGATGTGGAGAGCTGTGTCCTGTCTCTGACAAGGTTTTGAGCTTAAAAATTGAACTATGGCAAGGAGATTTAGGGCAATGTGGTGGTTGGGTTGCACTGAGGAGGTCTCAAAAGGGCTCTATGGCAATTTAGAGGGGTCTCTTTAAGAAAATTTTATCACCTCTCCTTGGCCATGGAGGCAAGGTTTTATAAAAATGGTCAATGGTGGCTCTGTGGGTCAACTGAAGGGTGCAAAGTGTTGCTTATGTGGAGGACAGAGAGGCTCTAAAATTAAAATTTGATGAGGCGGCCTCAAGGTTTGAATTGAGTTTGATTCCATGGGGGTGGTTCTCAATTTGGCCATTTTCTGGCAAATATGCCAACCGGCAAGGATAGGGGAGTTGGCCAAGGGGTTAGGTGAGCCATGGGGAGGCTCAATTAAAACTTACCCCCAGGGGTTAGTCATAATGGTGAGGATATTTGGCTTAAGACCCAAAAATGGGCATGAATCCCTTAATTTTGGGATCCATTGGTCCATAACTTGGTTGGGTGGGTTTAGTGTTGTTTAGCCTGGTCCAAATGAAGAGTTTAGTGGCTGTGGAGTCACAAGTTTGGTGAATTTAGGGTGGTTAGGCTAATTTTGGTATATGGGTTCAATTTGGGTCTAAATGACCAAAGGTTGGGTTTGGGTTAGGCTAGCCATGATTTTGAGCCCAATTTATTGATCAACATTATGTAGATGATTGTAATGAAGAGTTTTGGTGAAGGATTGAAATGACATTAAGTTCAATTGGGGGTTCAATTTGATGGATTTTAAAAATTTGGTCCCTTTGGGCATGTTGGGCTAGAATTGGGTATAGATTGGGCTAGGCTTAAGCTAAGTCCAAATTGATTGTTGAAAATGGTCAATAAGAACGTCATGAAGAGTTTTCAACATAAATTGGGAGCCAATTTTAGGGTTAGGACAATCAATTTAATGGAATTTTAGGTATGGCCAATTTGGGGCAAAATTAAAATTAAATGAAATTGAGGCTTCACCAAGGCCAATTGAAGGTCAAGTTTGATGTTTAGGAGTGTTATGAAGAGTTTTCAACATAAATTGTGGCAAATTGAGTAGGCTATAGGTTCAATTTAGTGAGATTAACCATTTTGCCAAAATTGGGGTTTCATTTAGATCAAAATTGGGCTCAAAGAATTGGTCAATTGAGCTTGGATTTGGTTTAAATTGGTCATATGAAAGGTGAACTTGAGTTTAGAATTGAAATTGGGGGAGATTGGGCTCAAATTGATGGACATTTGAGGTAAATTTGAGGAAAATTGGGCCTTTAAAGGAAATTTAGGGGTTTTAGTCCAAATGGTCAAATTGGGTGATTTGAAAGTTGAGAAAAATGAAATTGGGAATATTTGGAAGGTTTTGGAAATTTTTGGGATTTTTTGGAATTTTGGGCTAAGGGGCATTTTGGTAATTTGGCAATTTTTTTGGTGATTTTGGGTAATTTGGATATTTTCAAAAGGTTTGAAATTATTTTTGAACAAATTTGAGTGTTTTCGGTAAATTTGGGAATTTTGGCCAAATTTAGGGTTTCAAGGGCACTTAGGTAATTTGGGAAATTTTTGGGCAAAATGCCAAGTTGAGTAGTTTTGGTAAAACTGGGGTGCCAACCACCATAAATGAGCTATGGATCAATGGGAACCCCATTTGGGTCCTCTATGTACTGGTCTTAGCTAAACCCCAGCATAGGGCTAGTGGGTTTAGAGTACCATCTACATGAGTCCCCCAAAGGATTAAGGGATCAAAGTCAAGAAATTTTAGGTTTGTATTTATGAGTGATTGTGACTGATTGTGAGTGAGGTGAGTACCTTAGCTCTAGACCAACACCAAAAGTCAACGCTAAGGGCAAGTAGTCCTATGGGAACTCTCCTTGGGCTCCCCCATAATGACCCCACCTACTAAGTGCTAGAGTTTAGGACCGATATGTAGAGCTTCAAGTTGAGTAAAGAGGAGTTTGGAATTTCTAATGGTGAGGGTTCCTTTTAGTTTTCTAGGAATAGTCAATACGAAAGACCTATGGTTAGACCCTAAGCTACTATAGAGGAAAACTAGACCTCAACCAAAAGTGAGGTCAATAAATGGACCCCCAATAGGTGTGGTGTGCTGAGCAAGTACACTGCGCGTATTGTCATTGACTGACAAGATCAACAAAACCAATATAGACTACTAAGTAAATAGACACAAAAGGAGTGTAGAGTTTGAGTGTGGTATTTGTTTCCGCTAGGGAATTAGCAGGTGAATATTTGATCAAGATCAAAAGGTAGGAACTCTCGCTGGGGATTGGAGAGTAGGTTTTGAGTTATTAGATTTCGGGTGTTTATAGAGGATGAGAATCAATATGTAATTGCTAACCCCAGGGTGAGAATCAAAGTTTAGGTATTAATTTCAGAAGAGGGTCGGAAGTTAGGGACCAACCTTGAAAGAAGAGAGGAATTAGAAGTTAAGGACTGATTCCAAAATGAGAATTGAAAGTTAATGATCAATCTCAAAAGAGAGAGTCAGAAGTTAGGGACCGACCTTGAAAGAAGAGAGGAATCAGAAGTTAAAGACTGATTCCAAAATGAGAATTGAAAGTTAAGGATTAATCTCAAAAAGAGAGTCAGAAGTTAAGGACCGACCTCAAAAGAAAGGAATCAGAAGTTAAGGACTGATTCCAAAATGAGAATTGAATGTTAATGATCAATCTGAAAAGAGAGAGTCGGAAGTTAAGGACCGACCTCGAAAAGAGTGAATCAGAAGTTAAGGACTGATTCTAAAATGAGAATTTAAAGTTAATGATCAATCTCAAAAAAGAGAGCTAGAAGTTAAGGATCGACCTTGAAAAGATTGAATCAGAAGGTAAGGACTGATTCTAAAATGAGAATTGAAAGTTAAGGATCAATCTCAGGAAGAGAGTCAGGAGTTAAGGACCGACCTCAAAACAAGGAAATCAGAAGTTAAGGACTGATTCCAAAATGAGAATTAAAAGTTAATGATCAATCTCAGGAAGAGAGTCGGAAGTTAAGGACCGACCTCAAAAAATAATGAATCAGAAGTTAAGGACTGATTCTAAAATGAGAATTGAAAGTTAAGGATCAATCTTAAAAGAAGAGAGTTAGAATTTAAGAACCGATCTCAAAAGAGTGAATCAGAAGTTACAGACTGATTCTAAAATGAGAATTGAAAGTTAAGGATCAATCTCAAAAGAAGAGAGTTAGAAGTTAAGAACTGACCTCAAAAGAGTGAATCAGAAGTTAAGGACTGATTCAAAATGAGAATTGAAAGTTAAGGATCAATCTCAAAAGAGAGTTGGAAGTTAAGGACCGACCTCAAAAGGAGGAAATTAGAAGTTAAGGACTGATTCCAAAATGAGAATTGAAAGTTAAGAATCAATCTCAAAAGAAGAGAGTCGGAAGTTAAGGACTGACCTCAAAAGAGTGAATTAAAAGTTATGGATTGATTCAAAATGAGAATTGAATGTTAAGGGTCAATCTTCAAGGATAGTCAGAAGTTAGGGGCCGACCTTAAAAGTGTGAATCATAAGTTAGGGATGGATTCTAAAATGAGAATTTAAAGTTAATGATCAATAATAAAAGAGAGACGGAAGTTAAGGTCCGGCCTCAAAAAAAGGGTGAATCAAAAGTTAGGGACTGATTCAAAAATGAGAATTGGTGGCGTTGAATCCAAAGATATATATCATAAGCAAAGGTTGACATTGTTGAAGAAGATTTGTGAAATTTTTGAGGTTTTGTGCAGAATGTGAAATTCCGCGAGGATGTTAAGAGAATTAGTGTAGACAAAGATAGTTGTGCTGCGCGAGCAAAGAGTAAGAGACCTCAAAATTGAGAGAATCCACTCAACATATTTATTTTATTTTCTTGTTGTTTTTATCATGTTTAATTTTCAAAATATGCGTTCAAAGATTTAATTTTAGTTGGTTGATTTTTCAAAAGAGATTTGTTTTGTTGTTTGCTTGTTTGTTATTTTTTTTTAATTTTAATATCGTCAACTTTTTTTTTATTTCATTGTTTTATTATTTATTCTTTATAATCTCAACCAACGCATGGTCCGTAGCTTTTATCCATCGCACAAAAAGGCAATTGAACAAATAGACAAATTTTTGAAAGTAGCTTCATTCATCTACTCAAATAAGTGTTACAGGTTGAGTGTAGGCCAAAGCCTCAAAAAGTACAATGCACAGATTGCATCAAAGTACATAAAAAAATAGGCCATGCCAAGTACATATCATAAACTGAGCACTTCTAATACATATCATATCTGCTGTAATGTAGTGTAGCAAAACAAAAAGAAATCCTCTAAATGTCTATCTCTGACGGGGCAAGCTCCTAATCGAGCTAACATTCTAAGCCACGCTACAGGACAAGAGTTCCCCTTGCATGTGCTTAGAGGTGCAACCCTCTCATAGCTTGTACGGTAGTAATTCCGCAAATTATGGATCTGGTTGAAATCCATATGGCATTTTACTGTTTTCCATTCGTTAAAAAGTCATGGACACCCTACGGTGTCGCACCCCTGAAATATAGTGTTTGGAGACGTTCGCCCCATTTCCTTTAAGGACTAGCACTGAACCAACTGGCAATGGAATTTCTACAGCTCACCTTAATTCGTCAGGACCAATGATATCAATTTCTTTTCCAAATAGGATATTGCTTTTGCTCATGAATGAGACCGTGCAGAAAGGCCTCATGAAGTCATGATGATCAATGTGTGGAGGTATGCAGTCTCCTTCATCGTATATGTTGATGATGCAACTGTTAGGGATACAATTAACTCGCAGTATACTGTTAGGGATACAGTTAACTCGCAGTATACTCCATCTGACCATTCTTTTAATCATCCATTTTATCATTAGAGGTAGTGGATCCACCTGATCGTGTCTTAGAATCCCAGGAGGACTTTCTTGTCTATCGTTGGTAAAGTTGTAGCAACAGGCCGCACTGGATAGTGATCCTCCCCTTTCCTCGCATCCACTTTCTTGACTCGGAATATGTTCTTTCCATAAGCAGGCCTGCTTGACCATTATCTCTCAAATAAAAAATGCAGTCGAGAATGTTTTGCTCATCACTTTCTGAGAAGACCTTGGTGTATAATTCCAATTCCTCAAATATGTTGATGAATCTCGCTTGAACTTCTTCATAAAATTCAAAATTCCTTTTGTTTACTTTGCTTATTCTATAATATTCTGCCGTACTTATGATCGACAGCTGTCGAGGATGTTCCCTCATTTCAACGGTGGTGGGAACCTAAGTTGGTGTTGTTTCTATCTGCAGCGGAATGTATGAATCTCCGTCTAATAGGAAGTATAGCTTTGTACCCCACGGGACATATGGATCTTCATCCATTGGATAATCGGTGGTTTGAGACCCATCATCAGTAGATGCGTACTCCTCTAACGTGCTGAAGTGCTATAGGTGTAGGACATTATAAACCAGGCATTCCACGAATGCCCCTGTACCTGACACTCATGCAGGTATTTTGGCGTTGCAGGTCAGGCAACTCGTGCAGAAAACATCTGAAGCTGGTGGTATTTCTGGCTCTGCAACAAATCCTGACTCATCATCTGTAGCAGACAGGCTGGAAGAGGTCTCTTTCATGCCTAGATCATAGATATCCCCCTCAGAGATAGGTGTAAGCAAGTTCTCCGCCTCTTTCTGGCATCTTCTTTCTTCTCATAAGAAAGCCCTTTGGTTTTCGACAGCTAGGATTTCTGCATTGAGTTCTTCGTAGCAGAGCGTCTGGTAGTCTTTCATTAATGGCAGCGACTAGGCCCCCAGTCGGCGTAGTTATCATGGACAGTAGGTGGCTGGGCCCCTCAATCGGGTCTTGTTGTACCATCACATTCTTTCTCTTCAGTGATGAATTGTTTTTGGTAGTCAACTTTAGTAGTGAGGGCAGCCCTTCCTTTTCCTGTTAGCTGATGACATCCATTAGAGGCTCCTCATAATCCATGTTGACTTGACTAAATTCCATGTCAAAGTCTATGGTACCACCCTGCGGCACCATTTCCTCATTGAGTGAGAGGTTCCAACTATCTTTAAAGGCAAAGATCAGCCTCTGGCTTGACATTTCTCTGCAGATGACATAAAAAAATGTCAGTGAGCTGAAACTTAGCGTGAATAAGAACAAAACAAAGTATTTATTAAAAGAAATTTTAGTTTATTTTGGTGAAGAAGTCATTTATTCATGTATGCATTTTATTTAATTTAGTAGGATATTAGGTTTAAAAAGAGAAAAATGAAGTGTGTAATTTTAAAAAATTTTGATTATGTTGAGGTTAATTTTGTTACAAAAATTTTGAACTCGATCAAAAACATTTGGTCGCATAGATAACCCCAAAATAATCAAAATTTAAAAATTTTCAAAATTTTAAATCAAGTGAAGGCAAGCAATGTCAAGTTGCGTAGTATGTCTTCAGGTATCGTCCGTTGATTGGTAGCATGGGTCTTTCGCCCCGAAATTCTACTGACTAGTAGGCTCCTCCTGCATAAACCTTTTCAACGACAAATGGTCCCTCCCAAGTTGGCTCAAATTTTCCACCTATCTTGCACATGTAAGAATGGGCCTTTTGAGCACGAGTATGAGGTCACCAACTTAGAATGTCCTTGGGCGGACAAATTTTTCATGAGCTTGTACCATCTTTTCCTGCTAAAGTTCGAAGTGTTGTTGTGCTTCAAGTCCTTTTCCTTCAAGAATCTATAGTTCTTCAAGTCTGAGTTTTGCACTTTCTTCTGTTGTCAGTTGATTGGCAGCAACAACTCTGAGAGATGGCATCTGAATTTCTAACGGTAGCACAACCTCAGACCTGTGCATAAGCATATAGGGTGTACACTGAGTGGGAGTCCTGAATGTCATCCGGTAGGCCCACAAGGCTTCTAGTAACTTGTTGTGCCAATCTCTTTTGTTTTCATCTAGCGTCTTCTTTAAAATTTGTACCAATGTCTTGTTGAAGGCTTCAGTCAATCCATTTGCTCTGGGATAGTAAATTATAGAGTATCTCCAATTTGTCCCGTGTTTTTTGAAAAAATTATTGATTTTTGTGCTTTTAAAAGCTGTCCCATTGTCAGAAATTATTCTTCGCAGTACTTCAAAATGGTAAAAGTTTTGGCTTTTAAAGAATTGAAGGGCGTGCTGTGTCGTAACCTCTCGTAATGATACTGCCTCTGCTAATTTAGAGAAGTAATCCGTAGTGATAAGTATAAAGCTGTGTCCTCTGGAAGATGGAGGGTCTATCGGACCAATTATGTCCGTGCCCCAACACTCGAATGGCCACGAGGCACTTGGCACAGGTGACATCTTCTAGTTGTATCCATGTAATCGGACATCATTGCTGGCCAATAGTATCCGAGACTTTTGATCTTCATTTTCATCTTTGGACCTAACTGGTGAGCACCACACAATCCGACATGTACTTCTTTGACAATATTTTGTGCTTTGGCTTTGCTTAAAAATTGTAGCCACATCTGGTCGAATAATCTCTTGTAGAGGACGTCTCCTACTAAAGCGTAAGACATATCCATTTTTGTAATGTGATGTGCCTCAGACTTGTCCTCCAGCAGCTTTCCAATCTGCAAATATTTTATCAATAGCTTGCGCCAATCTTCATTGATATCAGCAATCGCATTTGTTGTTTCTTCTTTTTCAAACTTGTGTAGATTATTGAAGTTAATTTAAGACAAAACTTGTCTTCCTTTTATTATGATTTCAATGGAATCCTCCAAGGGACATGCCAACTCCTTAGCGAGTTTTGCTAGAGCGTCGACATGGGCGTTGTCTCCCTTAGAAATCTGGTTGAAAGTCACATAGGGAATGTGTTCCAGCAGCTTCATTGCATACCCGTGATATTCTGCTAATCTTGGTTTCAGGATCTTATATTGTCCAACGACTTGCTGGACGAGGAGCTTTGAGTCACCATAGATGAGAATTTCTGTTATATCCATTGAAATTGGTAACTCCAATCAGGTTATTAAAGCTTCATATTCTGCCTCATTGTTGGTGCATGGCTCTACAGGTGGTATGAGAACCTCAACATACCCTTATCTGACATGATAAAGATCAAACTGATTCTTACTTTGCCTGGTATAACTGTGCCTGATCCTTTGTCTTTTTCTGGCTGATGAAGCACCATCAAAGTACATCTCCAGCATTGTGCACTGGAGATTTCCAGTTGTAGCATCTGCTCATCTGATAGTTCATCATTAAGAGGGGACCCAACTGGCAGTGGGTGTGCAGCGAGAAAGTCTGCTAGAATCTGTCCCATGAAAGCACAGAGGGGACAAAAGTTATGTCAAATTGCAATAAGACCATTGAACTTTTTTCTAGACGTTCAGAGAGTGTTGGTTGGCTCATTAAATATTGCAACGGGTTAACTTTAAAATTAGGGTAATCATATGAGAGAGCATGTAATGTCTAAGCATTTGGGTGGCAAAAATTAACGTCAGACAATGCTTCTCAATAGGTTGATACCTTACTTCCGTCGGTATTAGACGACGACTCAAGTAGTAGAGTGCATTTTCCTTAGCCTCCTCATTTAATTGGGCTAAGAGGGCTCCAAGAGAGTCGTCTAAGGCCGTGGTATAAAGTATCAAAAGATTCCCTGGGATAGGGGCTACCAAAACAGGAGGTGTCATTAAGTATTGTTTAACGTCCTCAAAGGCCCGCTCGCATTTCTCTTCCCAAACAAATTTGGTGTCCTTTTTAATTAATGCCAAGAAAGGCTGACACCTACCTGAGAGATTAGAAATAAAGCATCTCAGATATGTAAACTTCTCCTGGAAGGAACATCGTTGTTTCAAGGTTTTGGGTGGAGGCATTTCCAAGATAGCTTTAATCTTATCCGGGTCGATCTCAATTCCCCGATGACGGACAACGAATCTTAGAAACTTCCTAAAGGTGACGCTAAAGGTGCACTTTAAGCGATTCATTTTAAGGTTGTATCATCGTAACCATTCGAACAAGATCCTCAGATCGTATAAATGGTCTATCTTTCATTTACTTTTGATGACCAAATCATCCACGTAGCATTCCACTTGATTGTGAATGAGGTCGTAAAAAATCTTCATCCTTGCACGTTGGAATGTTGCTCCAACATTCTTCTATCCAAACGACATCACTGTGTAGCAGAAAATCCCAATCGGTGTTCTGAAGGCTGTAAGTGCTGCATCCTTGGAAGCCATCTTGATTTTGTTGTATCCCGACGATCCATCCATGAAAGAGAAAATTTCATGTGTAGAAGCGATATCCACCATCATTTCCAATATTGGTAATAGAAACTCGTCTTTTAGACATGCTTTGTTTAGATCTTTGAAGTCGACACAAATATGTATTTGTCCATTTTTCTTCTTGACAGGTACAATGTTAGTTAACCACGTGGGGTATTGATTTTCTTGCACAAAGTTGGCGTCTATTAATTTCTTTACCTCGGAGATGACTTGCTGCTCTCTTTCGAGGAGCATTCTTCTTAGAGCTTGTTTTATTGGGGTTTTATTCTTATCCACCCCGAGTTTATGAACTGCAACTTCTCCTGACAGTCCTGGCATTTCATCATAACTCAATGCGAAGCATTTTTTGAATTCAGTTAAAAATTTAATCAAATGTAGAGAATCTTCATCATTGAGTAGAGAACTTATAAATGTAGATCGGGGTTGTTCTTCAGTCCCAAGGTTGATTTCCCTTAACTCATCAACCGTTGATTTAATTTCCTCCTCTAACTTTGATGGAGCATTTTCTATTAGCTGTTCAGTAGAATCATCCTCTATATCGAGGCAATCCTCTTTTGATTCACTAGTAACAACCATACAAAATTTTGAATCATCGACTGGTCAGACTGTACCAAATCCGAGAACCACTTTTAAGTTGAGAGTTCGACTTTTAACATTCCATAGTTTTTTTAAAAGTTTTAATTTATCTTTTGGTATTTATTTTGGCAAATGTCTCTGTTGAATTAACTTTTGTACATTAGGAAAAACGTAACCAAAAGGTAATTTCATTAATTCATTAGGATCATCATCCAAATTTACATAATTTTCAAGATTAGTAGAGGTAGAAGCACGGTAAAACTTGATCGGCTTCAAACCAACACTATGGACTTCCTTGACCTCTAAACTCTCGACCTTTTGAGGGAGGATCGGAGTAAGGGTCATATCATTCACATAGTGGTTTATTCGATCATACATCGTCTCATATTCGCCTTCTCTGTATCTTCTAAGGATATCTTGTATTGAGGTTTTTTCTATTTTGTCATCATTATTTTATCTTCGAAATTATCCTCATCACCAATGTAGATGGTTGGCCTAGTCTGTTCAACAATTAAGTTGATTCTTCCACGTCCACGTCCCTAGCCTCGACCTTGGGTGCGCGTACTAAAAGAACCTCCACCAACTTGTTGTAAAGGAGTGGTGGAAGATTGTTGAAACGGAGTTGAATGGCTTCCTCTTTGTGATTTTTTTGAATCTTCACTTTTATTTGTTGCAATTTCACGAGAGAATATAGTTTACTTTGGAGGTGCGTAGTAGGCGACATCTTCGTGAATACCAACTTCATGAACTGAAAATGGTTGTAAATCTCCTTTAATGCAATGTTCTTGTTTTTCTTTATAGTACTTAATGCATTGATGTAGGGATGACATAACCATATTGTGTTCATGAATCCACGGTTGACCCAGCAGAGTGTTGAAAGAGGTCTCAGCGTCAATGATATGAAACTTGGCTGTTGTTGCTAGTTCTTCAACCTTCATAAGCAATGTAATGGATCCATGGGCTCTCTCTCCTTTTTGGTTGTATCCTCTTAACATCATTTTATCGGCCATAAGCTCTTAAGCTTCAATGTCCAAATAGGCCAATGTCCATAGACTCATCAAGTTGAGAGATGCTCCAGGATCTACTAGAACTCTGAACAACACAAATCAACCGATGTAATCAGAGATGTAGAGTGGTCAGTTGTGGTCAGCAGTACCAAGCAGCAAATCTTCATCTATGAAGGTTACCCTAGGCTGCTCTTTCAATGAACAAACTTCATTCGAGGATGTGCTGGCCAACTGGGCTAAACAAATCTCTGGGTCAAGTAAGGCTGTAACCAGAGTTTCTCTCATCTCCTTTAACAGGATCAGAGCATCGTAGATGCTTAATATGGTCGGCAACTTCCAAAGATGAGCTAGCACGTTGTAATCCACTTTATGCGGTCCTCCAATTTTCTCTTGGTTGTGTGGTTCTTACACTTCTGGAGGTGGTTCTTCTCGAGTTATTATCTGTTTTTCTTTGTACACTAGAGCTGTTCTCGGTGGTAATACATTCCCACTCCTTAAGTTTACTTCTGTAATTTCTTCTTCTTGAGGTACCTTTATTGAATTTTCTAGTGTGTCTTATTTATTGGAAAGATCCAGGTTGAAGGCAAATGGTGCACCGTGGCACTGAAGGATTGGTTCCTCACTCCTGGTGCTGTCGTAGTTGGTATCGTTGATGTCTTCTTCAGGCTTATTAGTTAGTTCATCAAACTAAAGTACGATTTGAGGATCATTTTGGGAATTGAGACTAAGGCTATATTGGTTAAAATTGATTATGTTATTACTAAAATCAATTAAAACGTAGCAAAAATCACAATCATTATATTCATAAGACCATGGAGGGGCAGAAAGATAATCATACAAAGTCAGGGGTTCGAGGATTTTCTTTCCCGAATCCGAGACAACCAATCTAGTAGAGGCAGCCCCCATCCTACCTCCTATGTTATCAATCTTTGCAATAGTATTCTTCTTTCTCTTTTTCCTTTACAATGACAGATCTTGTGGCGAAATCTTCATCTTGGACTTGACAGGCTGAAGACTCTGAACGAAAGTTTGTTGTGACGCATTATGGATTTGGTTTAATATTTTCTTGGACGATTTGCTCTAAACTGTGCTCCATCCATCTTTTCCAGTATGTGAGGAAGATTGTTTCGATGAATCCTGGATTTGGTTCAGGACCCTCTTGAGCTTGTTCCAAGTTGTATTCCATCCATCTTCTCCAGTATATGGATCAATCGGAGAGATTTTTTCAGCTGAAATCATATTTATAGAACCTTTTTCAGGTTCTTTCAAATATTCCTTCGGGATCATTATATTCCCTTCTTTAAGGTTCTTTGCAAGCCAATCCTTAAAGATGAAACATTCTTCTGTAGTATGTCCCAACAATCAGTGGTACGGGCAATAATTTGGTTCATCTTTCTTATCAGCCTCTTTGGGTTTATTTGGCTCTCGTAGTTTGAACTTAGGATTTTTCATCAAACTTCTGAACATCTTGGATATGGCTTTGTCTTTGAAAGATTACACCATTTTCTATCATTCTGCCAAAGACATTCTCTTATTCCCTGTTCGAGGTGATCCTTCTTGAGGCGGTCGCTGGTTGGACTGGCTATTCTATTTTTGAGCATGCTGTGATGAAGATTGACGAGGTTTTTCTTTGTCGACAGTCGCTATTATTCCTGATTTCTTTTTAAACACTCTGGTTGCCTTGGACTTCTCATACGAATCTATATGTTTGATTTCTTCTTGAAGACTGCTGGCTATACTAAGTAGCTTCTTGAAGGATTTGATGGTGAGTCCCTTGAGCATGAAAGCAACTGGTCCATGAATGCTTTTGAGTAAAATCTTAATTGCATGATATTTTTGTAGTTGAGGTTCACACTTCATGCTCCTTGGGTAGATGCAGCGCTTGCGATGTTGTGCTCATTTATTTAAACTAATGTCTATATGGGATTGATTCGATCTCATATTTATAAAAATTAAAATATTACTTTTCAAAACTATATATATTATATTAAATCAAATATCTTCTTCCACATTCGAGTGACAACAGCTTCTGGCGACTTCACTGAGGAATAGTTTCACTCTCTATTATGATTAGAAAGTCTTGTCTTCATATATTGGCAATATTTCTTTGTCCCTCAGGGGCCAGATTACCCTTCTTCCATTAGCATGCTTTGTCTATTTCTTTCCCGGGCAAGTATGGTTAGCTCCCTTAGAATCCAGGACCATCTATTTAAACATCTTTAAACAGAGAGGTTAACGAGTCCTTTAAGGCTTTTTCTTTTATGTGGGGTCGGACCCCAACAGGTGTGTTGGTTGACTAGTATTTCCTTATCAATGTGCTTTGTGAAGTCAGTCTCGCACTGGGTCCTCAACTTCACCGTTTCCTCATATCTTTTGGGTTTGGTTTCCCATTTTGCAAATTGATCCAAGTCATTACATCTTTTAATCTCTCATTTAATCTAATTAAACCTCTAAACACTATAATTACAAGAATAATTGATGAACTTGAAAACACCTCATAATGTTTGAAAAATAAAATAAAATGAGATAAGAAAGGATATGCCTAGTTCACAGAACAACCTTTGTTACTTTTTAGATTTCTCACTAAAATTACAAAGTGTTAGCTGATACTAACCCTTAGAACCTTTTCTTTGAAGTTGCTATGATTGTGTTCCCTACTTTCACTTTCTTTTGCAACCTACCTACCAGTCATGATGCCAACAACATTACACTGATGATAAAGTTTGGAGATTGATTTGATGAATTTGAGATCGTACTTGGCAAGGCCCCATTCGTTGTTTTGAAGGTTGCTACTAAAAAAATTCAGGAGCCATCTACCAAGTTTGATTTGAAGGGTCCTCAAAACTTCCCTTCTTACAAGAAGGCGAAGATCACTACTATCTCAACACAAGTTAAGTATGTTGTCCTCATATTCATTTGCTTGAGAGTCATTACACCTACTACTATCAGATTCACTGTTATTGTGCCTACTGTACCATCTGCTAAAGAAAAAGAAATTTTGATTGAAGAAGATTTAGTCAATGCATTCGCTACTCTGTCGTCAATATCTGAGATCAGTTGTAGTTTTGGTAGGTGAAGCCACTGAGTAAGTTACAGAAAAGAAACTAAAACCAGAGAATTCAGAGGGCATCCTAGGCCCAGACTACAGAGATAGCCCCTGTTTATTAGATTCCTCACTAGGAAAAACTTGGATTGCCTGAGATTGCTCCTCTCCTATGGGAAGTAGGTTTTATCCATTAATGGTTACTACTGAGGATGAAAGCATCAGTAGAATTGCAGCTACTCTGCTGTCAGCACAGGATCATGGTAAGGAGAAGGAGAGGCCCACTCCTATCACCAAAGTTCGTACAATGTTTGAAAGACTAGCTGCCAAAGAGGGGTGTACTGTTGCTAAGTATTCAAGTGAGTGGAATGTGCAATTTCACCTCGATTGAAGAAGGAAATCTTGAAGAATGTCAGATACCATCAATTCCAGAGATCAGTTGAAGTACCCCAAGCACATATTTCAGTTAGATTTCAACTTGGAAGCCGAGCCAGTGTTGTTGCCACCATAGGTTCTACCACCATTAATCTAAAATTCGTAGGACAGCGATCGATTAAGTCACATCTTGGTCCAAGGATACCTCCTACCACCATTCATGAAAACTTCTCGAGGGAGGATAAGGGGAAAGAACCGTTACTAGTGCACTTGGTTTGTATTATGAGGAGCATACTTCTCTTTGACACACCTATGCCTCCTCCGAGACACTCCATTTTAAGGTGTTGATGCCAAAGAAGAAAGTGTGGGTACCCAAGGGTGCCGCACCAGTACATCCTGATGAGCCCATGGGAAAATTTTACGGAATGAAGCATATGTCCAATGTGTCAGAGGTTATTGCCGCTGTTGCTACAAAGTTCATTGTACAACAAGATGATGTTCATGAAAGACCACAGATCTCAACTTTCAGGAGAAAATGATTGAAGAGAAAGCCAAACGCTCAAAGTCAAGACTGGGTGTTGATGACGATGAAGATTTTTATTTCAGAGATTATCCCAATTAGGAGTTCATGCAGATTAATGTTGTTGAAACTAGGGCTGCTACATCTGTGCAGGAAGCTAAACTTTTTGGTGAGGAGAACGCCGCAGATGACCTACAAAGAGCCATTCAACTACAAGATGAGCAGATTATCCCAATAAAGAAAAGGATGGAGCAAATGGTCACCACCTTGACTGCCATGACTATTATGCATGGACAATCCCAGTCACAGTAATTAGCTTCATCAGAGGTCAATCTGCCCGAGGTTGTACATATTAAAGATGTTAGGAGGGAGGTCGCTTCTGCCAGTAGAGACAAACAACAGAAGAAAGATCCCATCTAGAGCTTGATATAAGAAATAGACATAAAGCCAATGACTGAACAACAAGTAAAGGAAGCCTTAGCCAAATCTAAAGGAGGGGCATCAATTTCAAAGGGTAGACCTTACACCGAGGAATTTGAGGCCATACCATAACGCAAGGGCTTTGTGCAACCAAAATTCAAGATGTTTGACCTGACCGGAAATCCCCACCAACATATAGCCTATTTTAGAGCCAGTTGCTGTAATATTGGAGGCATGAAGCATTGTTGTTCTATCAGTTCATCAAAAATTTGTTAAGAATAACATTTTATTTATATGTCAAGTTACCCAATGGGTCAGTAGAGACATTTTCCAAGTTGGAGCACTTATTCGTGAAGAGACTTGCCAGAGTGAAACACCATGTCACCACAGAAGATCTCATAGTGGAAAGACAGAAATATAGCGAGACCTTGGATTACTATATTTTGATTTGGTGAAACTTGAGCCTGAAGTGTGAACCATAACTACAGGAACAACATGCAATTGAGATTCTGCTCAAAAGTGTTCATTAACCAGTAGCTTTCATGCTCAAGGGACTCACAATCAAGTCATTCAAGAAGTTACTCAGTAAGGCCAACAACTTGCAGGAGGAGGGTAAGTAAATAGAGTCTCAGGAAATGACCATGAATTTTAGAGCATTCAAGACATTTGAGAAGAAGTCTGGGATGGCGGTCACAGTCAATAAAGGCAAACAACCGATGTGGATTTAGACCGAGTAGTCTCGTCTGAGTGCCAAGCAGTCATCATAAAAAGATCAGTCTCATCAGTAACAAACGACTCAGTAATATGGCCAGTCTAGTCAGCAGCCATATCAGAGGGGATCATACAGGATAGATGTCAAACAGGATCTGTCATTTGCATGGCGGATGAACAAGGTGTATTCTTTCAAGGATGAAGTTTTGCTAAAGATGTTTAGAAATTTAGGGAAAAAACCCAAGTTTAGATTTCCAAAGCCAAGGAAACTGGAATTGGTTGATAAGAAGGTTCATCTCAATTACAACCCTTACCACAGACTCCTTAGACACCAGGAATCTCAAAGAGAGAAATATAATGATCCCAAAAGAATATTTAAAAGAACCTGAAAAAAAGGTTCTGTAAATGTAATTTTGGTCAAGCCAATCACTCCAATAGACTCGTATACAGATGAGAGTGGTTGGAGTACAATTTAGATTAGATAATCCAAGAAGATAATGGACTAGATTCAGACCGCGTTAGTATAAGCCGCCGCTCAGAGTCTACAACCTGCTAGAACAAAGATGGAGATTACATTGAAGAATTCATCATAGCTAGAGAAAACGAAGAATGAGATCGTGCATGAGATGAAGACTGATAATGTGAGGGGTAGGATAGGGGTTGTTTCTGTTGGATTGGTTGTGTCAGATTTAGGGGAGAAATTTTTTGAACTGCTGACCGTGTATGACTAACTTTTTTGTCCCTCTAGGGACTTTTGAGTATAATAATTATGATTTAAGCTACATTTTTACTATCTCTAGTGATAACTTTATTAACCATGATTAATCTAATCTTGATCTTGATTCCCAAACTGACCTCAAATCATACTTAAGTCTGATAAGCCTACTAACGGAAATGAAGAAGATAACGACGACATTGGTTACTACAGTTCTAAGAGTGGGTCAAGGAACACTGGTAACAATCAACTTGGACTTTTCAGATTCAAAAATGAATCCAGAAGAATTGTCTACAACATTAAGTGAATAAGAGATTATAAAAATTAATTTAAGGAGTGGGAAGATATTATCCCTAGGAAGGCTCCAACAGACAAAGGAAAATAAATAGTCACTTAAGAAGAACCGCCTCCACCTCCGCCAATGGAAGAGATAAATAATCAAGTAAAAATTGGAGGTCTTTATAAGGTGGATTATAATGTAATAGCTCATCTTAGGAGGTTTCCAACCAAACTAAGCATCTACAAAGCTCTGATCCTGTCAAAGGAGATGAGAGAATCTCTGATCATGACCTTACTTGATCAAAAAATCTGATTAGCTCAGTTGGCTAACACATCTTCAGATGAATTTGGTTTGTTAAAGGAGGAGTCTGGAGTAACCTTCATCGCTGAGAACTTGCTGATTGGTACAAACGATCACAACATGAGCTTTCCAGAGTCTTAGTAGATGTTGTAGCGTCACTCAACTTGATGAGTCTATGGACATTGGCATACTTAGACATTAACACTTAAGAACTTATATCCAATAAGATGATGTTAAGAGGATTTACTCATAAAGGAGAAAGAGCTCTAGGATCAATTATGCTATTAATGAAGGTTGGAGAGCTAGTAATAACAGCTAAATTCCATATCATCAATGTGGAAACTTCATACAACACTTTGCTTGGTCGACCATAGATTCACGAGCATAATATGGTTCCGTCATCTCTACATTAGTTCATAAGGTATTATAATAAATGATAAGAGTATTACATCAAGGGAGATTTATGGCCGTTCTTATTTCATGAAGTAGGCATCCACAAAGATGCCTCCTACTATGCTCCTCCAAAGAAGACTATCTTTCCTGTGAAGTTGTACCAAGTAAGATGGAAGATTCAAAGGAATCACAAGAGCATGATTATACAATTGAACTTTATTAATCTACCATTACTCCTTTGCAATAAGTTGGTGGAGGTTCCTTTAGCCCACGCATCCAAGATCGAGGCCGGGTAGGCGGGCAAGGAAGAACCAACACGATTATTTAAAAAATGAGGCCAACCATCAACAGTGACATGAAAGAGAGTTCTGATGAAGATGAGTCTGATGAAGAGACGATAATGATAAAATAGAAGAAACCAAAGTTCGAGATTTCTTTGGATGATGTGGAGAAAAGTGAATATGAGTTGATGTATGATCGAATTAACCACTATATGCATGCCATGAACCTTACTCTGACACACCCTCAAAAGATCAAGAGTCTAAAGGTCAAAGAAGTTTGGGGTGTTGGTTTTAAACCAACCAAATTTTCTTGTGCTTCCCCTTCCTCTAATTTGGAAACCCATGTAAATTTAGAATGGGATAATTCTAATGAATTAACAGAATTATCATTTTGTTACTTTTCTTCTTATGTACAAAAATTAATTCAATAGGGTTCTGTATCGAAGTAAATGCCGAAGGATAAACTACAACTTGTTGACAAACTATGGAATGTTAAATGTTGAAATCTCAACTTGAAAAAGGGTTACGAATTGGTACAATTGGACAAATCAATGATTCTTAATTTTGCATGGTTGTTACTAGTGAATTATAAGAGAATCACCTTAATATCGAAGATGACTTTGTGGATTCTCTAGTAGATGACACTCTACTTTAGTTCGAGGAAGAAATTAAATCAACATTTGATGAATTGAAGGAAGTTATCCTCGAGACTGAGGAGCACCCCCAACCCACCTTCATAAGTTCTCTGCTCAGTAACAAAGATTCTACAGATTTGATCAAATTAGTGTCAGAATTTAGAAATTGCTACACTTGTAGCTATGATGAAACGCTAGGATTATCCTCAAAAGTTTCGATTCATAGACTTGGAGTGAACAAGAGTATAACCTCTGTAAAGCAAGATCCTAGAAGAATACACCTCAAATAGAGCAACAAGTACTTATCAATGTGAAGAAATTAATAGACGCTAACTTTGTGAAAGAAGAGCAATAGCCCATATGGTTAGCCAACGTTATGCTAGTTAAGAAAAATAATGGATAGATTCAGGTATGTGCCAACTTCAGAGATTTAAACAAAGCATGTTCAAAAGATGAGTTCCCACTACCGATACTGAAGTTAATGGTGGGCATTGGGTTTACACAGGAGATTTTCTTCTTAATCGATGGATTGTCAAGGTACGATTAGATCAAGATGACTCCAAAAGAAGCAGCACTTATAGCTTTTAGGACACCAATCAGTATCTTCTACTACATAGTGATATCATTTGGATTAAAGAATACCGGAGCAACATACCAACGAGCTATGATGAAGATATTTGATGACCTCATCCACATCTAGGTGGAGCGCTACGTGGAAAATTTAGTCATCAAAAGCAGGTAGTGAATATATCTACTATATAATTCGAGGATCATATTTGAATGATTACGATAATATAATCTTAAGATGAATACCTTAAAGTGCGCTTTTGGTGTTACCTCCGAGAAATTTCTAAGATTTTTTTTTTCGTCATCGAGGAATCAAGATTGACCCAGATAAGATTAAAGCTATCTTGGAAGTGTCGTCTCCTAAAACCTTGAAACAATTATGATCCTTTCAAGGTAAATTGGCATACCTGAGACACTTTATATCTAATCTATTAGGTAAGTGTCAGCCCTTCTAGACATTAATTAAAATGGACGTCAAATTTGTTTGTGAAGAGAAATATCAATGGGCCTTTGAGGATATTAAGCAGTACATAATGACACCTCCTATTCTGGCTGCCCCTATCCCAAGAAAACCTTTAATACTTTTTACTGCAGCCTTAAACAACTCTCTTGGAGCTCTGTTAGCTCAGGAAAATGACGAGGGTAAGGAAAACATGCTCTATTATATAAGTAGACATCTAATGCCGGTGGTTTAGCTTTAATTTTTGTCACCCAGAAGCTCAGACATTACATGCTTTCTCATAAGGTCACCAATATTTTGAAAGTTAATCTGTTGCAATATTTGATGACTCGACCAACACTCTCTGAACGTTTAACAAGGTGATCGATAATTTTATTGCAATTAGAGATAACTTTCGTACCTTTTCACACTATCAAAGGACATATTTTAGCAGATTTTCTAGCAACGCACTCATTTCTAGCTTGGTCCCCTCTCAATGACAATTTACTAGATGAGCAGATAGTATAAGTAGAATCTTTCAGTGCTAGATGTTGAGAAATGTATTTCGATGGAACTTCATCAGCAAGGAAGGTTAAGGGATCAAAAACGATCATACCTGGGAAAGGAAAGATTGGCCTGATTTTTATTACACCGGATTAGTGAATGTTAAGGTTTTCCTACCACTTGACAGAGCAGTGCATAAATAATGAGGCAGAGTATGACGCTTTGATCATCGGGTTTGAGTTGGTAATATCAATGGACATATGAGACATTCCATCTATGGCGATTCATAAATTTTCATTCGGTAAGTTGCCAGAAAATACAAGATTATGAAGCTAAGGTTAGCAGAATATCACTAGTATGCAATGAAGCTATTAGAGCATATCCCCAGTGTGACACTGTATATGATTCCTCAGGGAGATAATGCCCATGCCAATGCTTTAGGTAAGCTTGCTAAAGAATTGGCGTGCCCACCGAAGGATTCCATTGATATTATAGTATATGGATGTCAAGTTCTCTCAAAAATTGACCTCGATAGTCTACTAAAGTTTGAAAAGAAGAATATATAATAATTGCAGTAACAAATGATATTGAAGGTTGGTGCAAGCCATTAATAGAGTATTTGCAAACAGGAAAGTTGTCAGATGACTAGTCAGTAGCGTATCACATCACGAGAAGAGCTATGTCATATGCTTTTGTAGGCAATGTCTTATATAGGGGATTGTTTAATCAGATGTGGTTCAGATGACTGACCAGAGCTGAAGCACAGGATATTGTCAAGGAAGTACATGTTGGATTGTGTGGAGCTCACCAGTGACAAAGTTGAAGATGAAAATTAAAAAGATTGGATATTTTTGGCTAGCGATGTTGATAAATTACATGGATACATCTAGAAAGTGTCACCTATCTCAATTGCATGGAGTGGTCTTTCACCAATTTATGAATGTGCTACGCTCGACCCTTACCTTGTGACCATTCGATTGTTGGGCACGGATATATTGGGAACGATAGACCCTCCATCTTCGAAGGGACATATATTTATTCTTGTAGCAATGGATTACTTTTCTAAGTGGGCAGAGGCAGTATCATTATTATAGGTTACAACACAACACATTATGCAGTTTTTCAAATGTTAGATTGTCTTCTGTTTTGGTGTTCCACGCAGAGTAATTTTGGATAACATGTCAACCTTCAAGAGCACCAAGATCAACAGTTTTATCAAACAACATGGTATAGATTAGAGCTATTCTACAATTTACTATCCTAGAGCGAAAAACCTGGCCAAAGCCTTCACTAAGATGCTCACACAAATTTTGAAGAAAACATTGGATGAGAATAAGTGAGGTTGGCACGAGAAGTTGTTAGAGGCTTTGTGGGCCTACCACACAATGTTCAAAACTCCTACTCAGTGTACACCGTATGCACTTTTGTATGGGTGGAATGTCGTATTTCCAATGGAGGTTCAACTACCATCTCTTAGAGTCACCGTCACCAATCAGATTACAACAAAAGATAGTGCCAAACTTAGACTTGTAGAATTTGAGAGCCTCGAAGAAAAATGACTAGAAGTGCAGTAGAATTTAGAGCTTTATCAAGCAAAAATGATCCTGACCCATGAAAAATTGGTCTGCCCGAGGTCGTTCAAAGTTCGTGATCTCGTACTTGTTCTCAGAAGACCTATCCTTATATACCGTAAGATAGGTGGAAAGTTTGAACCAACTTAGGAGGGACCATTTATCGCAAAGAAGGTCTATTCAGGAGGATCTTACCAGTTAGTGGACTTTCAATGTGAGAGAACTATGTTGTCACTGAATGGATGATATTTGATGACATATTATGTAGCTTGACGTTCCTCAAAGTGAATTTCCAAAAAATGATATTTGTTCTGAGGAATGGCTATTTGGTTAGTGTCTGTGAATGGGCCAAAAATTTTGTAATAAAAGTATTCTTAATAAAATGGAAACTTGAATTTGCACGCCTAAACCCTTCACTTTAATTTTGAATTTCAATAAGTTAAATTAAATAAAATATTTGCACCTGTATAATCTTAAAATCCACTTAGTAATAATTTGTTATTATTCTTGTTCATTTTGAATTTTAGCTTGCTGATATTTTTCTATCTTTTGCAAGAAAATGGTGGGTTAGAAGCTAATTTTTTCCTTTAAAGACGACTTAAATCTTGCATTGGATGAAGAAAAGGAATTACAGGGTGGTGTTGTAAATTTCTACTTGGACTATGGTCAGGTCAATGTGGACTATGAGAGCCCCCTGATGAACATTGTTAGTCAACGTGAGAGAGAGGGGCTATAGTCAATGCTCAAAATTAGTACTAAGGAGACTAGTCACTGAAAAGGAAGAAAGAAGAAAATGTAAAGTATCTGATGGAAGGATTGAGTTCCGGATGCGCCGCTAAGGAGGACACAGCGCAGAAATGCCAATCGTCATAAGCACATGACCTTAGAGTGACTGGAAAAGAGAATATGCCATGGAAGCAGCTACAATGCCCACTTCTATTAATGAGGAAGAAGTATATGATCAAAACTTAAAGGAGACTTCCACGAGTCCACTGATCACTGAGGATGAGTCAGAGTTTGTTACAAATTCTACACCGTCGAAGGACCTTGATGAGCTTGTACGACATGCCTAACAAGTAATGTTGAGATACCAAGATAGACACGATCAACATGATCATTCACAGAGTGCTCAGAGGGTAACATGCTCCACATGGAGAGTTACGGGACATTTCAAAAATACACAGTCGCTACCATGCAGAGCACTCGGATGTTGAGCCAAATATACCGCAGTTTGCAGAGTCGTCATAGTTATGGAATCCTTTTGAGGTTGAAAGAGTGGAGCAACCATGAGGTTTACAAAGGATTCCCACATTAGAATAAGAAAGAACGAGTAGAGTCCAGAAACAAGAATATGAGAATTATGAAGAAATGTAGGGAAATTCATCAATATTCAAAAGGGACTGGAGTTAAATAATAGATTTTTCTCAAATAATGACAAAAGAAGAATCCTCAATCATGTTTTCGAATTGAGGGGCATGGGTTGAGCTAGTTTGTTGAAGAGAAAGACATATTTCAAGCCACAAAACTTGATGCGGAAAAAGGCATGATCAATATTCAATGCGGTTGCTGTTATAATTTTACAAAGGATAGACTAGGGAACCCCTCAGTCAATTTGAGGTATGGTGAGGTGGATTCTATGTCATCCACAATGAAAAGGATGATCAAAAGGATGGAGAGGTGGAGTATAATACCTGCAAATTGTATTCCAGATAGCTTCATCATCAATATTAATGAAGAAGGAAATTGCATACCTCCTCACATCGATCATCATGACTTCATCAGACCATTCTGTACAATTTCATTTATGAGCAAAAGCAACATCCTATTTGGGAATAAGATAGATGTCGTCGGTTCTGGAGAAATTTGAGGATCTATTGAAATTCCACTGCCAGTCGGATCTGTATTGATTTTAAAAGGAGATGGAGCAGACTTGGCAAATCATTCCATTCCTAGAGTGCCACGCCACAGAGTCTTAGTAACATTAAAAGGAATGGATGATAAAAAAATATCGTATGGATTCTAGCCAGATCTAGAATTAGAGGGGCTACACCCATATGAGTTGTTATAAAGCTATACCTCTAAGTATGTGCGAAAAAACTTTTGCTCCGAAGTGTGACTTAGAAGGTTAGCTTGATCACAAGCTTGACTCATGGGACATACAAAGACTTCCTACTTTTGCATTGCATAAGAGCAAAAAAAGATATGATCCGTGATACTACATTTTTTACATGAATGTACTCAGCATGTTATTTTGGGCAGTTTTAGCACAAGATCAGTTGTACTACATGATTTGGAGAAGGATTAATGAAGTTTTTAAATTTCAGCATATTTGTTGAATTGCCTTTCTGTGTGATTAATGAGAAGCCGCACATTCATAATGGTCCTAAATTATAATGAAAACAGAACAATACAAAGAAATTTTAAAGATATACGTAAAATACAAAACTAAATAAAATTAAGTGAAAAAATCAGATTTAAAAATACCCCAATAATAAAAAAAGTTTATAACAAAAATGATAAAGGATGATAAGAGATTTCTCCACATCTCTCTCACATTCTGCATTCCTCACACACATTCAACATTCTCCACACTTTAAAAAATCCACTACAATCTCCAAAATTACCACAACTTCCTCTGCACTCGGGATTGTAGACCTCCATTCTACTCCCTCAGGATTGTAGGCCTCCATCCTACTCCCATCTCAGCACTCGAGATTGTAGACCTCCATTCTACTCCCTCGAAATTATAGGCCTCCATCCTGCTCCCATCTAAGCACTAGAGATTGTAGACCTCAATTCTACTCCCTTGGGATTGTAGGCCTCCATCCTACTCCCATCTTAGCACTCAGGATTTTGAACCTCCATTCTATGTCCTCGGGATCGCAGGCCTCCATCCTACTCCCATCTCAGCACTCAGGATTGCAGACCTCCATTATACTCCCTCGGGATCGTAGGCCTCTATCCATCTCCCATCTCAGAACTTGGGATTGTAGACCTCTATTCTACTCCCTCGGGATTGTAGGCTACCAACCTAATCCCATCTCAGCACTCAGAATAGGCCTCCGTCCTACTCCCTTTCCATCACCTCTTAGATTGGATGTGACTGCCCGAGCTTTCCTTCTTAAAGTGACACCCTTCGCTACCTCTTTAGTTGGATGTGAGTACCCAAGCATTCCTTCTCAATGTAGCAAAATTTGAAATTCCATTTTTTAACCTTTTGTTTTGGATGTGAGCTCCAGATCTTTCCTTCTCAATGTAGCACCCCTTCTCCTTGATCCAGTCTCTTCACAAAACCTTAATTATCAAAAATTTTTTAAAATCAAAATTAAACTAAAATATAAATAAAATTAAAAATCTCTCATTGGAAATCAAATTGAGTCTTATTCATGACCATTAGTATCCTTGACAGTTGCTCCGGAGATCCACCCTATGATCCCAAGCGTAAGTCCCTGCCTAGTCCTCGATGGAAAGCTTTTTTATTTTCTTACTTCTCTACTCTAAGCAAGTAAGCTTATGCAGATCTGTTGGTTTGTTGATCTCTTTGGTAAATTTCAATACGTATGATGTGCTTGCTCAGCACACCACACCTATTGAGGGTCCATTTGTTGACCTCACTTTTGGTTGAGATCTAGTCTCTTCCTAAGAAGCATAGAATCTAGCCATAGGAAACTTTTATATATTCTAAAACTTTTCTTTGCTCATCTTGAAGTTCCACATGTTTGTACTAACCTCTAGCACTTAGTAGGTAAAGCTAATATGAGGGAGCTCAATTTTTAATTTATACTCTTCATGAAATTTCTCCACAACAAATTAAACCTTCAATTGGCCTTGATCCAAACCCTAGTCCAACCAAAATCTAAGCTCAAATCCTAATCTCCAATTTGAATTAACTTCAAAGTTCCATCAAATTGAACCTTGTGATTAACTCAAATTCCCCAAATTCACTTGATGAACTCTTCATGACATCCTCATGGACCCATTGGGCCCTTCAAACAATTTTTCAGCCAAGCCCAAACCCAACTTTTGATCGAAACCCTAATTTTTAACCTAAACCCCATATTGACTCAAATATTTTACATTAACCAATGTTAAACCTCTCATGTCCTGATTAACCACCTAGGATGCTAGTTAAATTACCAAAGACCCAAGATTTGAGCCATGGAACAAGAGTCCCTCAAATTAAGAAGATAAGCTCCCTCATTTTGGTTAAATTCTTCCTCCTATGCTATCACCTTTCAAGTCTTGAAGCTAATTACAATTAAGACTTCCTAGACCATCTCTGACTCAGCTAGCCACTACCTCACCTCTGGTTAGTTACCCTAGTTGTCAGAAAGCTTAAAATCGAGGAGACCTCCCCTCCATTGAACCTTGAATTTAACCCATCCACTGTGCCACTTCCTGATTGGTTGCTGACGCTAAACTCCTCTCCACATAAGCTTATTGACACCAGCCAGTCATAGCGTGAGGCCCTTCTCTTGGTCATGGCTATAAGAAGCCCCATTTTTTGCCAACTTCCAAGTGTGCCAAATCCTTAGAGAAACTCTGCCAATTTGCTCCCGAAGCCTGTCCAAGCTACCTTGAGTTCATTCCAACCATTTTCCCCAATTGAAATCCACTTAATGAGCTTAATTTTGAGTTCAAAATCTAGGGGGTTTTCTGTCACTTCGCAAAAGTCCACCAAACTCCAAATTGAACCATCCTTGAGCTTCCTCAGACCAAATGAGGAAGTTCCCCATCAAAACCCCCTTCTGTAGCACTCAAACCCACTTCTAAACTAAGGCATCATCACCTCTTTATTGAAATCTTGCATAGGCTCAACCTTAGCACAAATTGGTGCTTAAGCCAGCTTCATGGAGTCATAATGAATTCTACAACCAACCCAATCAATGCCTCACCTCTTGGGCTAAGGTATAGATCAAAAACCCTAAAGTCATGCTTGATTTTATCAATTGTGAAGATAATGTTAATTTCAAATGTATCTAGCCATATGGATGTGTTCGTCTAGACTAGATGAAGTTATAAGAGCAAATAGTGAGTAATTTGGTTGAGTATTGAGTGAGATTGAAGCATTTTAGTGTGGACAGTTCTTGGGTTAGAACAGATGAGGATGATAAATGAATGTCGTTTGTTTGTGCGTGTATTGATCCAAAAACAGAGGAGTCAGACACTGAGATGGTTCATAAAGTGCGGCCCACGTGGCAGCTGATGCGGAAGGTGGCGTTGTATGGTAGAGCACTGCATGGTTTTTCAGAGCGGCCTACGATCCAGTCATCGCTGCGTGGATAAGTAGATAAATAGTGTAATTTTTTATTTAATTAAATTCTAAAATTTTTAAAATTCATAACTTGGTGGAGAAAAATAATAGAAATAAAATAAAAATACCCTCTTGCTCAGTGAACAAAGGAAAATAATATGAAATAAAAATAAAAATTATATGATGTGTCTTTGATTTTTAATTAATTAAATACCCTCTAAGAAATTTTAAATTTAATTAAATAAATATTAATCATGTTGGCTTAAAACTTTAGGGGTTTATTCCTCATGATAGTGAGGATGTCTCCTGATTTTTCCAAGGTTAGAAGACACATCTAGGTCTGAATCCCTAATTTTTAAGTCTATTGACCCATTTTTTATTAAATTAATTACATAAATTAAAATCTTAATAAAAAAAATATCAGATTTATTTTGATAGGTTTCCTGTGGTTAGAGGACTCTAGAAAAAAATAAAAATAGATTTAAATGATTATGTGCATTGTTATAGCTAATTATGTTATTGTAAATCATAAAAATTAAAATTAAAATAATATTAATAAAAAAAATTACAAAAAAATGATTCTACACTATAAATAATGACCATTTTTAATTTGATCACTAAAGTCTATTTTTCTAATGAAATAGTTTATTTGCACTAAAATAATTATATTAAATAAATTAAACTAGAAAAGTTATGAACTTGTGATCAGAAGCACCCAGGAAAAATAAAATTTATTTTAAAATAAATATTTTATTTTTGAGTTGCCTTTTTAAATTAAAATATTTAAAAATATTTTAAAATTGCAAAAATATGAAAATGCACAAAATGTTCCTAATTGTTCCCTAATCACTTGGGACCCTTTAAAATATTTTCCCTAATTTTTCTGATTTAGTTATGAATTTCTAAATGTTAAAAGTCCATTTTTCTTAATTTTCCATTAAAATAATTATTAAAAATAAAATAAAAATTATAAAAAATGAAAAGTTTGTTTCTCTGAGTTTTCTAGACTTAGAGAGACTCAACACAAATATAGAAATTAATTTTTGAAATTAAAATATATTTTCTAAATAATTAATCACTTAAAAATAAATAATTAATTATAATAATTAAAATTTAATTTGAAAATTTATGAAATTTTGTCCAAGTGGTCCTCTAA
>JXCR01073009.1:0-12918 GCA_002079205.1 Phalaenopsis hybrid cultivar
CCAATCTATTCTACCAGGGTTTACAGTCTTTTCAAGTATTTGTTTAATCTCTCTATTAGAAATTTCAACTAACCAACTGGTTTGAGGGTGATAGGCAGTAGGGATTCTTTTTAAAATATTAAACTTTTCTGCCAATCTTTGCATGTATATATTCCTAAAATGGGATCCTCTGTCAGTGATAATCATTCTCGGTATCCCATATCTAGTGAAAATATTTTTCATTAAAAATCTTGAAACACTTTTAGCGTCACAACGAGGTAGTGATAATCATTCTAAGCATTTCGTATCTAGTGAAAATATTTTTCATTAAAAATTTTGAAACACTTTTAGCATCACAACGAGGTTAAATCTTGTTCTTCAATCCACTTAGAAACGTAGTCTACTGCAATTAATATATATAAGTTTCCAAATGAAGGAATAATTGGTCCCATGAAATCTAATCCTTAAACATCAAAGATCTCAACTTCTAACAAGAAATTTAGAGGCATTTCATTTCTTCTAGATATATTGCCTACTCGCTGGCATCGATCACAAGTTTTTATGTATTTGTAAACATCTCTAAAGATAATAGGCCAATAGAATCCTGCTTGTAAAATTTTATAAGTAGTTTTATCAATCCTAAAATGTCCTCCAAATTCAGAATCATGACATTTTTGAATGATTAGATCAGTTTCTTCATAAGAATCCCAAAATATCCTCCAAATTTAGAATCATGACATTTCTGAATGATTAGCTCAGTTTCTTCATAAGGTACACAGTCTTCCAAATTCAGAATCATGACATTTCTAAATGATCAGCTCAGTTTCTTCATAAGGTACACATCCTTCAAATTCAAAATCATGACATTTCTGAATGATCAGCTCAGTTTCTTCATAAGGTACACATCTCAAAAATTCAGAATCATGACATTTCTGAATAATTAGTTCAGTTTCTTCATAAGGTACACATCTTCTCATAATAGGAATACATTGTTTATATAAATAAGGCTCATCCCAAAAATATGCTTTTGCATCATGAATGAATTTTCTAAATTTCTGAATGATTAGCTCAGTTTCTTCATAAGGTACACATCTTCTCATAATCAGATCCTTAATTTACATAAATTAGGCTCATCCCAAAAATATGCTTTCGCATCATGAATGAATTTTTTTTCTGTTGCAATGTCAGCATATGTGGTAAAATATCACTTATAATATAATTAACAATATCAACATACCATTATATTTTCCACTCATTAATATTATAAAGTTGTTCATTAGAGAAACTGTATGTAATTTCATTGTCGGTATCAGATAATTCATGATTTTCTAATCTCGACAAATGATCAGCAATTNAAAATTTCAACAACCACACTAAACAATTATAACAATAACTAAAAATTATCCAATTCCGACATAAAAATGAAAGTACAAACACACAAATACTATTTCTATTACAAAAATTATAAAAATAAAAGTAAAAGTACATCAATTACTATCAAATATCAAAATCCTAAACTATGTCTTTGTCTCCTTGGTTAGCAGGTGGATTGGGCTGATACTGAGTATATCGGGGGCCTTCAGGAAAAGTAACATCAGGCTCACCTCTGTATTGTCGGGTCTGAGCTTCGTTGTAAGCTATATCAAAGTCTGAATGCCTCTATAGATACTCACTATCATAATCATGTCTATGTTCTAATCCTCAAATTCTTTCATTTATTAACTCTATACTCTTTTGCTGCAAGGTCAACTCATTCATTAAGTTAGTCAGGGTAGGGGGAACTAGAAGGTGGAAGGTCATAACTAGTAGAGGGGATATCTCTACTAGTAGAAGGTTCTTGACTTCTACTCCCAGTTCTCCATTTTTCATGGGATTCATATGTCTTTAAATTAGCCTTACTAATGGGTTTCATAGGGTAAACCCATTCTTCATCTCCTCCAGTTTCCACTCTAGAAAGTTGGCAAAGTGCATAAAAAAAGTCAGGATGTCCTAGACCTCCACTTGTTTCAATCCTTTCCGTGGTCAATATATTCTTAAAAATGATTCTCCCCATATTTATATTTCTGTTATTCTGAATAAAGAAATTTAGAATAACTCTTTCTCTTGTTGCCTCACTATGGTGATAGGTAGGTAACGGAGTAGAGGAAATAAAATAGTGTCACGCTTTAGATGTAGCATTCAACATGGAAGCAGAAAAATTTACCCATTCTCGTTACTTTATCTTCCTTATTCCTTTCCTGTCAGTGAGAAAGTTGATAACATCATTCAGTGGGCCTTCCATTATACTGAAGATTTGATAATGGTAGCTATAAAAGTTTGGGACTTCGTAGAAGGTGTTAATGCGGACGGCACTAAATTCAACAGAAAATCCCCACACTTGAACGATTTTGTCCTCATAATAGAACACGTTGGCATAAAATTCTTTTACAATATTAGCAGCAACCTTATTGGTGGTGTAACAGAAGTTTTCCCATCTCCTCTCAGTAATAACTCGTTCAATTTCTCCTCCCAGACTCTCAAAAACTCGATCTTGTATACATTTCTTTCCTTCAAATACTGAAGTAAACCTCGATTGAGCCTTCGCATTGATGAAGCGAGACTCGTCAAACTCAAGTTGCCTCTTTTATCGTGGACCCATTTCAATCTAATCAAAATTATAGGAAAAATTCCTAAATATGCTTCAAATATGAAAATAATGGCTTCCAAGAGTGATTCTAAGAGTTCAAAACTAAATTCCATGAATTTCTTACCAATATTTTCTTCACATTCTCAAATTTTTTGGATCTTCTCAATGTGGAAGAAATTCATGGTGAAAATTGAATATTTTTTGTTTGGAGTGGAGCTCTTACCAAGAGATGATCAAATCCGGTGTCTAAATGCCTTGAAATCGCCCCTAAATCGATGATTTCTCAAGCCCTAGGTCAAAGTTTTCTTTTTTTAGAGGAAGGGGATGATGAATAATGGCTGTTGACTGGTCAAAATCGTAGTTAAAGGTGTTTTTTCAAAGATCTCTCCGTCGGCGCAGTCAACGAGCTCTATTGGATTAATATCTCAAGTCTCCGGAAAAGTCTGTCATCGGCGGTGTCAAGGGCGCCATCGGCGAGCTCTATTGAATTGGTTCAATTTCCAAATTTTTGCGATTTCAATCAATTTCAAGGCTCAACGACATTCGTTCAATCATTGTAGACATAATTTTAAGTGATTAAATGATGTACTTATCACAAATAAACTTTCACAACACAAAACAATACAATTATATATAAATTCCAAGGGTAGGGTTACAATATACGTTACAACACACACCTAAGTTTGGTATTTTCTCAACCTTAATACACCAAATCAGCGTCGCAATCCAAGCCACAACACTTAAAACGCTAAAAACAAACATCCTATGCTCAGTCTCAACTATACAAAGATCTAAAAGTAAAATTCTAAAGCAAAACAAATATAAAGTTCAAACCAAATTACACACATAGACATATATGTAGCAAGGTAAATCAACTACAATTCAGATTCAGTGCTAGATTTCCCTCTTAGATCACCCATTGATTGCACATGAATGAAGAGGTTATAGAACGATGAGTATGAAAATTCTTCAGTAGAGCCCTCTTCTATCAATTTCATCCTTCTCATAAGTTGTATCAAACTTTCTTCAATATGTCCGGAGTGAGCAAATTGTTCTTTCATCCTCCAGTCTAGATGATCGAAGAAATCAAAGATATTGTTAATTGCATTCATAACATTTTGTACCTTCTTCTCCAATTTCTTAATTCTGCGCAGGATCACTAGTGTCTTATCTGGAATTAAAGGTTGAATAGGCAGTGAATTCTGAGACGATTGATCTACCATAATAGTCATATCATTTTAATCTTCATCGGCTGGGAATCTCTCAGTTGGGTCCAAGGGCTTCCAAGGTAGAAGTACCTTTTCCTAATTTTCATAAGATACTTGGAAATGACTACAAAGTGAGAAAATTGTGGAAGGGTGTACAAGCCCATAAGTTGATCCATGAACGATCAGGCCCAAAATAGACTTCACAATTATAGATCTAATATCGACCGGCAGTCCCATTTGGATGTAGTAATTCAAAATAGCACTTTCCTTAGAAACTTTACCAATCCTCATCGTCGGTAACAGTTTTGCAGAAATGAAGAAGTGCCAGTGTTTAGAAATGGGGTTTAGAAGTGTCGCAAAAAAACTAACATACCCACTTTCTCTCATTTCCAGTCTTCAGTTTTGTCCGTTAAATATCAGTAAATTTCATTCATCAGGTTTCTTGTCGGGATTAAGTTGGAATAATGGCAGACAGGAATGTTCTTGATCATATATAATCCATTGATCCATGTAAAAGTAAGTGTATCCATCTACCTCGCACATAGACAACTCCCTGGTTGATTCAATGCAAATTAACATAAACTTCATTCACCACAGGAACAACTACGGTGGAGGTAGTGTAGGACAATACTTCCCATCTTCACTAAAAGATCATTTCTTTAATTGTCGTCGAAGGATTATTCAATCCTCGATTCACGAATCCTCGTTCCTTGATTAATCTTTTCTTTGTCAGTACCTTGTTGAAGATTCGTTGTGCTTTCACACTAATGAACTTTCCCTAGTTGAACACTCGCATTCTATGGCTTTCAGGGGAATTGGACACCATATGGATGAATTTAGTGGAGTTTCACTTCATTTTTGGGGAAATATGAACTTAGGAATCAAATTTTAAAGTTTAAAAGGAGTAACTCCTACCTAAAAATGCCAAAAACCATCCATTCAAACTCTAGAAACCGCCATCCCGCCTGTCTTGCCGTCGGTGGTGTCGAGGGCACCGTCGACGAGCCTTTAGTATTTAATTTCCTGGACTCTCAGCAAAAACCCACCGTCGGTGGCAAAAATTGCACAGTTTCACTCTAGTCTGAATGCGTTCCAATTTTTATTTATGGATCTAATTTTTATGATGATTCAAGGGTAAATATGAGTAGTAGAGTTCAATACTACCACAAACTAACAATAATTTTAAATAAAACTACTATAATCGCAATAAAAATAAAGATAACTATGGGTTGCCTCCCATAACGCGCTTGGTTTAACGTTGTCAGCCCGACCTATTCAGGTATTATTCAGGTTGACTGATCATTAAAACCTCTTTAAGACTTGGTTTTTTACCCTCAAATTACAATTTTAATTTGTGTCCATTTACTTTAAATCTATTTCCAGTCTTTTGATCTTCGATTTCAACAGCTCCGTAAGTATAAACTTGAGTCACAGTAAAGGGTCCTAACCAGCGAGACTTCAATTTCCCAAGGAATAACTTCAGCCTTGTATTGTAAAGCAAAACTTCTTGTCTTGGTTCAAAGTTATTCTAGTTATTCTTCTGATCATGCCATAACTTTACTCTCTCCTTATAAATTTTGTCGTTATCATAAGATTCATTTCTTAATTCTTCCAAATCATTCAATTGTAACAATATCTTCTTACCAGCATCTTTCAAATTGTAATTGAATTCTTTAATCACCCAATATGCTTTATGCTCTAATTCTACTAGTAAGTGACAAGTCTTTCCAAAAATTAGTTTGTGAGGAGTCATTCCAATAGGAGTTTTATAAGCAGTCCTGTAAGCCCATAACGTAGCATCCAGTCTAGTGGACCAATCTATTCTACCAGGGTTTACAGTCTTTTCAAGTATTTATTTAATCTCTCTATTAGAAATTTCAACTAACCGACTGGTTTGAGGGTGATAGGCAGTAGGGATTCTATGAAAAATATTAAAATTTTCTGTCAATCTTTGCATGTATATATTCCTAAAATGGGATCCTCTGTCAGTGATAATCATTCTCGGTATCCCATATCTAGTGAAAATATTTTTCATTAAAAATCTTGAAACACTTTTAGCGTCACAACGAGGTAGTGATAATCATTCTAAGCATTTCGTATCTAGTGAAAATATTTTTCATTAAAAATTTTGAAACACTTTTAGCATCACAACGAGGTTAAATCTTGTTCTTCAATCCACTTAGAAACGTAGTCTACTGCAATTAATATATATAAGTTCCCAAATGAAGGAGTAATTGGTCCCATGAAATCTAAGCCTTAAACATCAAAGATCTCAACTTCTAACAAGAAATTTAGAGGCATTTCATTTCTTCTAGATATATTGCCTACTCGTTGGCATCAATCACAAGTTTTTATGTATTTGTAAACATCTCTAAAGATAGTAGGCCAATAGAATCCTGCTTGTAAAATTTTATAAGTTGTTTTATCAATCCTAAAATGTCCTCCAAATTCAGAATCATGACATTTCTGAATGATTAGCTCAGTTTCTTCATAAGAATCCCAAAATATCCTCCAAATTTAGAATCATGACATTTCTGAATGATTAGCTCAGTTTCTTCATAAGGTACACAGTCTTCCAAATTCAGAATCATGACATTTCTAAATGATCAGCTCAGTTTCTTCATAAGGTACACATCCTTCAAATTCAAAATCATGACATTTCTGAATGATCAGCTCAGTTTCTTCATAAGGTACACATCTCAAAAATTCAGAATCATGACATTTCTGAATAATTAGTTCAGTTTCTTCATAAGGTACACATCTTCTCATAATAGGAATACATTGTTTATATAAATAAGGCTCATCCCAAAAATATGCTTTTGCATCATGAATGAATTTTCTAAATTTCTGAATGATTAGCTCAGTTTCTTCATAAGGTACACATCTTCTCATAATCAGATCCTTAATTTACATAAATTAGGCTCATCCCAAAAATATGCTTTCGCATCATGAATGAATTTTTTTTCTGTTGCAATGTCAGCATATGTGGTAAAATATCACCTATAATATAATTAACAATATCAACATACCATTATATTTTCCACTCATGAATATTATAAAGTTGTTCATCAGAAAAACTGTATGTAATTTCATTGTCGGTATCAGATAATTCATGATTTTCTAATCTCGACAAATGATCAGCAATTTGATTATCATTTCCCTTTCTATCAATAACCACAAGATCAAATTAAGCGTTAGTGTTAGAACCAGTATTTGGACGTTAAGTTAACCTGTGCTAAATTGAACACTAACGCTTAAGCGCCAATATACGGCTCTTAAGCATGATAGTTAAAAAACATCTGTGAATTTTGGGTTTGAGAAGTTTTAACCGAGAATTAGTTGTCTTTAACGTGGGAGATAGTTCTAAGATGTGTATAGGAGTTATAGGAAGAGTTAGGAGCCTATAAATAGAAGGGTTATGTAAGGATTTTTATCATAATTCAATTCTAATCCAAAATCCAATTTGAAATAGTGAGATTTTAGAAAAATGTCATGTTGGTAGAGTGATTTGAAGAAGAAGGAGGAGGCAATGAGAAAGAAGTTTTTTAGTCAGAGTGTGCAAGAGTTATATAATGGTTTCCTTGCCATTAGTATCAAAGGGATAGTAGAGAAAATCACTAAATTGAGGCTGACATTGCTTCAATTGAAGCAAAAGTGATGGAAGTTAATGTGCATCTGGATCATATGGGATGGAAACTTAAGATGTAGTTTAGCCATGCTAATTTTATAGAAGAAGTAGACAAGGCTATATATCTGAAGAACAAGTGGATTGAAGAAGATTCAACAAGAGTAATTAATCATTGTCCATTCTTCCAGAGATACATTCCAAATGTTGAAGGAGAGACTAATGAGAGGCCAGGATTCATTCCACTAACTAAATAATGGAATTAAGTTCATAGTTTAGTCTTTGTTTAATATTAATTGTATTTAGTATGTTATTATGTGCTAATTATCTAGTGTTTGTATTAGAAATTTGCTCTTCCAAGACCATTTGGATTTAGAACCTTTATATTTAAAAACATTTTTAATTGTTCGTAAATGAATATAAGTGTTTTGTTTGTGTGAAATTTCATGTTATTGTGTGTTGAATCGAATTAGTTAAGATTGATAAATCTTGAGTAAGAGAAGAGTTAAGAGGGAAGAAAATAGTATATAAAGTGTTATGAGACCATGTAGGGTTGGTTGACTTAAGCTAGGAGTGCATTTCACTTAAATTAAAAAAATCAAAATTTGTGTAGTGGCTCTTAAGCGCTAAGACCCATGCTTAAGAACTGTCTATTCCGTGACACAAGCTCCTAAACGTCGAACCATTCATGCTTAAGCGCTAGTTCACAAAAACTGATTTGTGAATGGTTTTAAGTACAAAATTGGTTCAAAAACACCATTACCGCACGTTTTCATCGTCTTCAACCTCAAGATTTCACAATTTTGGAGCTAGGGATTATCATATTTAAAGATTTCTTGGAGATTGGAGGCAAAAATTGCTAGATTTGATATCCTTGAGGTAAGAGCTTCACTTCTATGCCAAAATTTTTAATTTTCACCATGTATTTTGAGCACATTCATGAGCTACCAAAAAATCACTATTCATGGTGAAAAATTTGACAAAACTCTATGGAAAAGGCATATATTTGTTAGTTTAAGCTTTTAGGAGTTGAGCTTAGTGATTTAGAGTTGAATGTGAAATTTTACTTTAATTTTATACATTTTTATAAATTTCACGAAGAATGAAGAGGAGTAAGGGGAAGGCTCCATTTGATTCAACCAAGTTTATCATTTCGAGAGCTCAGGATCAAAATAGTGATTCCCTGCAATCAAGAAAATTGATTTCTGAGCGATGTTTTAAGAGTCTGAGAGGAGCCATGGAAGATTTGATTGTTTGTCGCTAGTGTGATCGGTTCTGTTATTTTTTTGTTGTCCCAGTGATTTCTGTTATGCGGGAGTTCTATGCGAATCTCCTTGAAAGTGATGAAGAAGGAGTCATGGTGAGGAGGAAGACAATACCTTTTTCCTCTAAGGTAAAAAATTAGTTTTATCAATTGCCCTCGAGTACTTTATGTTTTTTATTCAAGATATAGTACTACAAAAGAGGATTTAGACAAGATTATTTCATCTTTGACTGATGGAAGAAGACTTTGGAAGATAACAAATGAAAGCAGAGTAAACTTTTCTACTTCAAAGTTGGATACCACTGCAAAGGCATGACCTTATTTTATTTTTGCACGTCTGCTACCTACAAATCATTTGAGTGAAGTGACTCGAGATCGAGCAACCTAGAACTATTGCATTCAGCAGTTTAAGCCTATTGATATTGGCACTTTGATTCATGTAATTATTACCAGTTCTGTCGTCACTACTACTATTATAGGTTTGAGATTCACATCCTTGATCTTTTCTTTATGAGAACAAGTTGGAGTTAGATTTGATAGTTGGGAGGAGATCTTACAGCCACTAAAGCCCATTACCAGTGTGAATGTAAAATCTTGTTCACATAATTCTATTTTTGGTTGAAGGGGTGAATTCTCTAGTAGCTCTGCTGCTTTGACGTCACAAGCTTCTACTTTATATACTTCCACATCACGAGATCAGACTTCTGAATTTAATTCTTAGTCATAGCTTTTGAACAGGATTTTGAATATTATCATTTATACCAATGAAAAGGTATCAAACTTAGAACAATTTGCAAGCATATGAATGGGTATATGAAGAGAAATAGTGATTATGAGGGTGAATTCAATTTACTATCAATTATTTTTCTTTATGTTGCAGTCATGTATGTTTTTAGTGTATTTGTTTGCTTCTATGTTATACTCCACAACATAGAAATCTGATGAATCTCTATATGTTAAGAAATTTAAAATTTGATCAATTTAAATTTTTACTCATGCTTTAATTTTTTGTATTTGCATCTCTAGGATATGAAATTCTTGCAAGCATGTTACTTTTAGTTTTCATTCCTGCCAATATTTATATGATGCTAAAATATTTTATTTTTCTTAAAAAATTAAGCTTGGGGGAGGGATGAAAAATTTTATAAGGAACTTCAAAATTTACTGAATTGTGCTTCAAATAAATTTGATTTTGATTTGAAGAAAATTGATCATGTTTATGAAGTTATATTAAGGAAGTAAAATTTTAAATATAGAAATGAATAAGAGAATTTAGTTAAAATTTAAAGTAATGAAGAAAAACTTAAAAGTTAAAAATTTTTAGTGTGGAAAATGTTAAATATAGTGTAACTATCTTTAATAGGAAAAAAATGTATTTTTGAAAAATTTAGAAGATTTAGATTTTTATTTTCAAAATTAAATTTCTTTTATTGAAATTAATTTTAAAAATTATTATTTTGTTTTTAAGTGAAAGAAAATATCAACTCCTTTCTTTAAGAAAGGAAGAGTGAGATTCAAAATCATTAAAGGCCTATCCAGATATAGTAATTCTTGCTTGAAAAAGAAAAAAAGAAAAAGAAAATAAAAATAAAAAGAAAAGGAAAAATTAAAAAGAAAAAGGAAAGAAAAATTGAAAAAGAGAGGACAAGCTAGAGGATTAGTGTCTAATAAAAAATTGGATCCACATATGATCTTTTTAAAGTATAAGACTTGAGAAACTCTTAAGCTGAAGGATATAATACAGTAAGAAAAATTATGCTTAATAAAAATTTTAAAGTGGAGAAGATAAAATACCTAAACTCTATTTTTGGAGAATCTATAATATTTTTGAATTAAATAGAAACTCATCTTTTCATATTTCTTAAATTTAAAATTTCTAAACTCTAAGTTGGTCTCATTTATTAATATTTTTTTCTAAATTGGACTACTATATTTATACATCAAAATTTTGGTAACTTCTAAAAAAACTCATATATATCATCTACTAATATTGTTTTCTAAAGATTGAATGGTCACTTAAGGGCAAGCAACATCTTAAGTTTGAGGGATTTTGATACACCTAAAATATATAGTATTTTTATACACATTATTATACCTATTTTTGAAATATTGCACTTTAATGAAACAAATTTGTGTGTTTTTCTTTCAGGTAAAATCAAATGGATGAAAAATACTAAAAGGAGTGAAACAGAGTCAAATTTGGAGCAAAAATGAAGAATGGTGCAAAAATAAACTGGGGCGCCTAAGCGCCAGGTACTCCACGCTTAAGAGCCAGGTACCCCGCGCTTAAGCGCCAGAAGTAGTTATTTCACGATTCATTGAATTTAGACAAATTTTTGAAGAGGTGTTTGAAGCAACCCTAGGTAAAAATGTGGGAAATTTCTCATGGACGCAAAAATTCATTCAATTGGCTTTTTAGAAGGCACCTTCTAGATGATTCATTGAATGGAGATACATTTTGAAAGGACACCAAGGCACCCCTTGGAGTTTTATTAACGAAGACTTGGATCATCAAGAGAAGAGGTCGACCACCCATCAGATTTTATAGCCATCAACCATNAGATTCATTGAATGGAGATACATTTTGAAAGGACACCAAGGCACCCCTTGGATTTTTATTAACGAAGACTTGGATCATCAAGAGAAGAGGTCGACCACCCATCAGATTTTATAGCCATCAACCATCCAAGTAACTGCAGCCAACGTTGTCGACCATTTCTTTTTATTTTGAGTGTTAGTTTGTATTGTGAATGAAGGAAGATAATTCAATGTAACTTAAAGACATTTGGTGGAGAGAATTTAAGATAAGTGTTTATCTTTGTGACTACACTTAGTTTTAATCAGATTTCTTATTTGTGTGCTTGATTTCTACTTTTAAACTCATGTGGGGTTGTATTTTCTCCATGGACTCCGAGTAGTTTTCTTTGTTTTTTTTCCTTAAAATGATAAGTGATTAAGTGTTTAAAGTATTAGACTTCAATGTTGAAAGAAGTTGTCGTGATTTCAAACCATGCACTTTATTTACTTCTTGATTTGGCAAATTAACATGTTAACACCTNGTGAAGGATGATCATTCAATGTAACTTAAATACATTTGGTGGAGAGAATTTAAGATAAGTGTTTATCTTTGTGACTACACTTAGTTTTAATCAGATTTCTTATTTGTGTGCTTGATTTCTACTTTTAAACTCATGTGTGGTTGTATTTTCTCCATGGACTCCGAGTAGTTTTCTTTGTTTTTTTTTCCTTAAAATGATAAGTGATTAAGTGTTTAAAGTATTAGACTTCAATGTTGGAAGAAGTTGTCGTGATTTCAAACCATGCACTTTATTTACTTCTTGATTTGGCAAATTAACATGTTAACACATGTTNATTTCTCTTAAAATTACAAATCTACCCATTAAATCTTACGGTCTTAGTAGTGAACTAGGAATAATCAAAATTTTGTCTAATGAGGTTTAGGAGAATAATTTATAATTAATTTAAAATATTTGAAAACACTAAAAGCCCATGCTTGAAATAATCAAATTAATTAAATCTCTTAATTAAGTCAAGTTGCCCCTAAGGGTCTTTGCCTACATAATTCACAAATGAGATATTAAGTGATACTTACCATAATTAAAGCATCATGATTCACTGAGCATGAGGGTATTAATTGGATGAACTTTATAGCAAATATGATAAAACCAAAAATGAGCTCAAGATAATTCCATGGCCTATTAAATGGCCAAGGTATTACCCAAGACTTTTTCATGATTCTTTGGAAATCTTGAAGGTCATGTGAGCTTATTATAATTTGCTTAATGGAATCATCCTTAAAATTTAAATACAACAAAATATGATATAGGTTCTAGTAGGCACAACTCAAACTTGTGTCTTCTGCTTTCCTTACAAGCATGCTTTAATTCCTGCAAAACTATATATATACATACATACTGAATTTTTAGGTGGAGGAACGGGAAGACTTGCCAGGTATGTTTTTTCAGTTTACAATGCTTTCTTTTCACGTACTTTTTATGCTGTACTTTTATGCTTATAAACTTGCATGTTAAATAATGGTGTCACTCTGAATGAAAACCAAAACTATTAGGATAGCTACAAAATTAAAAACCAAAGTTAAAATTAACCAAGATAAAAATTCAACACAACAACATTCAAAATTTAATCACAAACATCACAAAATAACAATTGCAACTAAATTAAGACGTCTTTATCG
>JXCR01073021.1:4114-16040 GCA_002079205.1 Phalaenopsis hybrid cultivar
GTTGTCGTTGCTTGCGACCTTCCCTCGCATCACGAGCTCGCCGAAAATCTGGATATGATAAATCTTATGGTGCAAGCAAACACCCCCTTAAAGCTGTTTTAAGAAACATATACTTTTATCAAGCTCATTTAAACATAACATTTAAAATTCTTATATTTACATATCTATTACACCTAAAACTCGTCATTTAATAACACAATACCCAAAACAATTTGACGCATCTAAATTAAATCCCTATTTATCTTCATTCGCCACAATATTCGCCACTCATTTAAGTTCGACAAATATTAATTTATATTTCTTCATTCATATTTCATCATCTTTTACTCATAAATTTCCCGCAAGTTGTTGTCACATAGGAAGAAGTTCCTCTATGTGGCCACCTAATAAGTTAAGACATTAAAATGAAAAAAACAAAGTGATTTGGATGACACTAAACAATAATAATACCCTTTAGAGCATATATATATAGGCACAATATTAAAAATGGTTAATTATCACATAAGATGTTGCTAGATATATTTCATTCATAATCCTTTTGTTAACCTCTATATTCAGCATCATTTATAACAAATGAGAAATCTAATTGAATATGATGCCTGAGCACTTTCGAGTAGTTAATAATTTAATGAAATTATTATAGGCACGATCATGCTAATCATGATCTCCTTACAAATAAATTTCTCTATATTTTAAAAAAAATTTCAATGTTAATATGATTATAAAGTTTTTAAAATGTTTGTAGCACTCTTCTACAATATTTACTTCATATTTCAAACCCATTGTAGTCACCATTTAAACCATAGTTCAATATGATTTTATTGATTTTCTATTAATTGATAAATCAATATTCTACAAATGAAATTTCTTTCATTGTAGCTCATCTTAAAATCCCTTTTTTATAGAAATAATTCATAATATCATCATTTTTGTATGCTTACAATGTAGGCATCCAATCTTTTTATTACCATATAATTTGCCAATGTAGAAATAAATTAAAAAAATTACAAATATCACCAAAAAATTTATCACTAATAGATTGTTGCTTTTGGAAAATATAGTCATTCATAATAACTTTACATAGATTCCAAGCTTCATGGCCCGTTATTACAAGAAGAGAATGTACCTATCACTAATTGTTCCTCCAATTACTTAGATCTCTAGTCACTATTCTTTCTTGGTGCACATTAAATATTCATAGTAATTGTATACATTTGTTATCATTAAAACTATACATCATTATTGAAGATGTTCACTTTTATTTTATTTGATTTTTTTTTGCCTATGTTGAATACACATGCAATCTTGTATCAACACAAAAACTAAAATTAAGGAATATGTATTGGATGATGTTTGGCAGATGATATTGGGCAATCATGCTAAAAGGTGCATTAAATATGATGAACTCTCTAGAGAAGGATAGAAGCAAGCATTAAATGCAATTTGACGAAGGATTGTGCATAAATTAGGTTTTGGCCAATGATCGTGCGTAAATTGGGGGTCTTTTATGCACTGTCGTCAATATTAATATTCTTAGTAAAAAAAAAAGATTGGAAATAAGTTTTTTTAATTTATTTTTAATAATGATTGAAAATAACTATTTTAGAAATGATTTCTAATGAACAATAATGAACTCCCCAAAAAAAAGTTAAGAATAATCAATGCAAAAACCATCAAAATTGCCCTACACAATGAATTGTTTGGCGATCATCTCGTGTCCGCTAAAAGCTGTCGATGAACTCGGCACATTTGCTCTTCAATAGGGTCTTGATGTCTGATGAAGCCATCTTTTTTATAATTTTGGTGGACCACTAGTGAGAGGCTATTGTTGGATGAGGATGCAATGAAGAGTTTCAAGCATGGCAAGTCGTAGCAAGAACACAATTAGGGATGTATTACCCTAGCATCAAGAGGGTCAAGCTACTATAATGTAACAACTTATCACAAGACAAATGATGCAAATGAACAAATGGACTTGGCCTAACAAATTTACTATTAGTTGTTTTACATAGTGGTGCCTAACATATTGAATAACTTGGATAAGCACAGATGCTAGACATAAAAAAGACATATTGAATAATTTTAAATTCATAAAACTAATCAAATTACTTCATTTATATAGTATTGTTTTTTTAATAAAAGCTTGGGATTNTGACTTGGCCTAACAAATTTACTATTAGTTGTTTTACATAGTGGTGCCTAGCATATTGAATAACTTGGATAAGCACAAATGCTAGAACATAAAAAAGACATTGAATGATTTTAAATTCATAAAACTAATCAAATTACTTCATTTATATAGTATTGTTTTTTTAATAAAAGCTTGGGATTCCTAATTTTTATTTTAAATGTTTCCTTAAAAAAAAAGAATATGATGTGTTCTTTATAGCATATGAAAGTATAATGAAAATATTTGGAATTTAGATACATAGAATCACACTTTTTATCTGGCAACTAATTTTTAATATTTATTTATTTAACATCTAAATATTTATATTTCATCTAAAATATGACTGATATTATTTTTTTTCTCTAAAATAAATTACATCTATTCATACATATATTTCGATGTGAGTATGACATAAAATATTATATAGATAGATATCAAATGTTACACATTATATATAAAAATATCTAAAAATTGCTTAACCCCTCTTTAAAATATAGTAAATAAAAATAATAATATATATAAGAGGCATTTACCCATGCACACCACCCAATTCTTATTTATTTACATATTTAACACGTATACTTTGCTTTTCTACAATTCTCATATATTCCTCATCACAGCATCTCGTTTCTTTACTTTCAAAGATATTGACTTCGTTGTTCCCAGTCTTCTCATATTCCAAATAGCCAGACTATATGTTCATACATTGTGCCGATCGATTTTATTCTAAGTCTATAAGTTAAGGGATCTAAGTGTTCCAAGTCATCATTACGGGAATGTGATATTGACTCTTTAGGTGTGATGTGATAGGCATCACATGGTCACCTTTTCTTAGAGATCAAAATATTACGTGCAGTTTTTGGGCTTCAAGATATTGCCCTCATGGGAAGCCATGTCACTTGGGCGTGATGTGATAGGCATCATAAGATACCCTTTTTCTTAGAGATCAAATATTACCTTTGCAGTGTCATCATGTATGTACACCGCTTCACTGAATGCCACATTGCCTAAGTTTATATGTAGGGAAAAGTGGGCTTCCCATGAGCAGTTGTCCGGACGTGCAGACAACTATGCCACATGTAATATTCTTTTCCTTACCTTATGCAAATCAAAATTTTAAGTTGTTTAAAATTTATTGAAATAAATTTTTTGAATGAAGTGAGATATATTAATAGATTTATTGAATGGAGTGACATCAAAACATTCATATAATTTTTGACTAGTTCTAAAAAGAGAACAAAATATTGAGTTTATTTTTATAATAATTGGTAACTATAGTGGATTTGATTGATTTTTGGATGAATCATTGTGGCTCAAAATATGATTATAGTATATAGACAAAGAATCCCTAAAAAAAACTCTTGAAGAAGCTCCCATGTAACCTTAACGCCCAAGTTTGGAAAGGCATATTTTCATTTTACTCCATGCTTAAAATGTTTGTGGCATAAATAGCTCATTTTTCATTCCGAAATTTTCATAAATATCATCTGTAATGAGGACCAATGTTCTATTCCTTATAAAACATAATATTCAAATTTTAATTTGTAAGAGTCACATATGATATATCGGTCCACGCATGTTTCACATTCTCTTCAAATTGTCATTTCTTTCCATGGACTGGTGGTCTTCCTAAGTTTTTTTGTCAGAATGTAAACGTTCTGCAGAAGTTAGGAATATCAAAACAGCCGGAGGACTTTGCTGCCCATCTTCTTTGATTGCATAACAGCATATTAATGGATGCCATATGATTATAGCTTTCCCTTTGACAAAATCTGTTTTAATTTTTCCACAAAATGTGAAAAATATGACGTTTATAATTTGAAAAATTCTGAAATTACACAGCGCGTCCGCACATCCGGATGACCAACCACCGGCGGCCACGTCGCTTGCCAATGACGTGCAAGACGACGTGGCCGCCGGTGATTGGCCTTCCGGACGTAATATTTTCTCCAGTCATTGGGTAGTTTTGATTCTCTTACACTAACAAATTTGGCAATTGATTACTCGCTCGGAGCCACAAATAAATTTTGTAATTAACGTATTAGTCATTGGTTAAGCAGCCGGTCAAGCAATCGATCATGTGGTCACTAATTTTGTAATGATTTTGAGGGTATTGTAATATGTCAAAATTAGTGTAGTTAACTACAATTTCTTTTTGGGCTTTACTTGTAATATATGAAAGGAAGATTTGCATACATATGTATGGCACAATTCTTATGTATTTACATATCAAACACTCGAGATTTACTTTTTACATACCACCTTATTTATGCATGATGAAGGTGCATAAAATGGTGGTATTTTTGATGTTATTGAAGTAAAAAGACGAAGTTTCGGTGCTAAAACGTAAATACATAAGAACCCAGGGATATGTCTGTAAATGCCTCCAAAATAGCTACAACTACAGTATCAGCAAATTGTTCCATGAGGACTCCAAAAAGTTTCAACTGCTGAAGTTAAAATAATTAAGATTAATTAATAATGCTTAAATATTGNTACTCGAGATTTTCTTTTTACATACCACCTTATTTATGCATGACGAAGGTGCATAAAATGGTGGTATTTTTGATGTTATTGAAGTAAAAAGATGAAGTTTCGGTGCTAGATATGTAAATACATAAGAACCCAGGGATATGTCTGTAAATGCCCCCAAAATAGGATCAGCAAATTGTTTCATGAGGACTCCAAAAAGTTTCAACTGCTGAAGTTAAAATAATTAAGATTAATTAATAATGCTTAAATATTGATCTCTCAAAATAATAAATAAAAAATTATTTTGGGTGTTAGGAGAGTAAACTGGCTCAGAATACTCACAACAAAGTTATGAGGAGAGGAACGTTATTTTATTTTTATTATTGTTAAATAAAAATAATAATAATATCATCAAGCACGAATCTTGATGCATTTTTTATAAGAGATCTTTCAAATTTAAACTAATGATTATCCAAGCGCAGATTTGATTATATTTACAATCAAAATAAGCATCTTGACAAGAAATACCTGACGATTCTAAAATTGGTTCAATACCGGTTGAATTTAGCCTAGATCAGGACGTTGAAGCACAATTGGAGGCTTTGAATTAAAAATGAATCAATCAAATTAACTCCAACTTTGACATATTTATAGTTAAATCGAACACTTTAATGAGAAAAATCCAACGAGCTTAAGATTACTAAGTCTGAGATTATTAAGACACCAAAAATAATTAAAAAAACCATTCCTTGTTATCAGTGGGGATCAATATGGACCATTTGGTAAAGTGGTTAGGAAAATTATGCGCCAAAAACTAGCATACCCCTACAAAAAAAAAACTGTAAATAGACTCACTCTATTCATTTGGTGAGAGAAGAAAAAAAGAATATTAGATTCCATAACATGTCATGGAGAAAAGACCAGGCAAGAAATTGTCAACTTCATGCAGTAGCTGCAAGTCGCAGTCAACTGTAGTCATCAGTCACCGTCGATCACCGTCTGTTGTTACCACTTGTCGTCGCTGATCATTGGCCATCGATGAACATTACTTACAACTGTTGAAGTTACACTACTTACATGAACATTACTTACAACAGTGAATCTATAAAAATGATTGTATAGTTTTTTAGTGTAAGATTATAACATCGTTCTCCATGTCTTGAAAGCAGGTTATACTCATAATTTTTCTACGTAAAAATTCTAACGCCTCCATTCGTCATTTTTTTTGGGTGTATGCTAAATTTTCATTGAATATTAAAACAATAAATCATTATTATCGCCGCAAAATTTCCAGCCCATAACAACTACTAATTATTTCAATCAAATTTCCAACAAATTGAGAATATTGTTCACAATAGACATATTTAAATAACATTTTTTTTAGTAGACCTTTTAGTATATAATTAATTGTCCTGAATTTGGTATGTGTCAAAACAATGCAGTGCTAGCTTTGTGATATAAACGGCCTATTCCTCATTGTTCATGTGCTTTTCTTTTCAAAAATTTCTGGTCTATATTCAGATTATTTTAATGTCACTTTCATGTATTGTACGTTAAGTTTGTTGGTATGAGTAACATTTAATTAGTTAGAAAGAGGGTATGTTGACTTCCTAATGAAGAAATTAATTATATATATATTTTTAATATTTTNTAAATCATTATTATCGCCACAAACTTTCCAGCCCATAACAACTACCAATTATTTCAATCAAATTTCCAACAAATTGAGAATATTGTTCACAATAGACATATTTAAATAACATTTTTGTTAGTAGACCTTTTAGTATATAATTAATTGTCCTGAATTTGGTACGTGTCAAAACAATGCAGTGCTAGTTTTGTGATATAAACGGCCTATTCCTCATTGTTCATGTGCTTTTCTTTTCAAAAATTTCTGTTCTATATTCAGATTATTTTAATGTCACTTTCATGTATTGTACGTTAAGTTTGTAGGTATGAGTAACACTTAATTAGTTAGAAAGAGGGTATGTTGACTTCCTAATGAAGAAATTAATTATATATATATTTTTAATATTTTGAGTCCAAAATAGCATGGTTAGCTAAGACGCTCATACTAAGTGACAAAAGCTAGCGCAGGAATGGATTTCATTTTGCATGCATTTTGTGAGATTCTTTCTTTAGGATAAAAAGATGGATAGCTAAGATTAATAATGATGTATATACCACAAATTTAGGGGTTAGGGTTTAGGGTTTAAGGTAATATGCCAAAAGTAACAGGACAAATCTGAAAGAGAAAAACGATCAAGATGACAGGTCTTCTTTTGAGGTAAGCAATTGACCTATCAACCGACAATTCAAGCTCTAACATGAATTCGCATCTCCAAACACGGGATAGGTTCAAGCTTAGGGNCTTTTGTGATATTCTTTTTTTAGGATAAAAAGATAGATGACTAAAATTATAATGATGTAGAAATAAAAAATTTAGGGTGTAGGGTAATGTATCAAAAATACCAGCAAAAATCTTAAAGAAAACGATTGATCAGGAGGACGGGGTCTCCTTTCGAGAAAAACAATCAACCGACGATCTAAGGCCGAGCATGAAGCTACGTACCCCAATCTGAGATAGGTTCAAGCTCTGGAGATACCTCCCCACTTGGCAGTCGGTAGCGGCAAGACCCGCAAAAAATTATGCGTGAATTATCTCACTTTGAGTTCGTCGAATACCCCGTGTGGGCTGCGATAAGATCCGCTTAAGATCTTGCAAGATTTAGAGACTAGGTCGATGTGACGAACCAACCAACAGAAAAGAGACGAGCCCAGTAGACTCGAGCCGAACAGAAAATGAGTCACGACTCACTACGAAAGAAATCAGTCGATCACATTCAACTGACCAACCTTGCGAGCAGACCAAACGATCAGCATACAAACCGACTGCATTGGTTGACCGTGCCAAAAGACACCGAGCAAGATCGTCATACGACCAAACGCCTCCACCGACTAACACATACTACAGAAGGCATAGATCCCACTCGATCGATTACCCCAGTTACAGTCTCTTATACACATCTNCTTTCCGGTTCGGTAGCGACATGATCCACCAAAAGTGATGCATGAATTATCCCGAAAGCGAGTCTCGTCGGATACTCGTGTGGGCTATGAGAAGATCCGCTTAAGACCTTGCAATATTTGAAGATCAGACTGACATGACGAACCAACCAGGGAGGCAAGACACGAGCTCTGTATGACTCGACCAGAATAAAAAATGAGCCATGACTCACTCAATGAAAAAAGTCGACTGATCACGTTCGACCGACAAACCTCGCATTTGGACAAAACAACCACCTCACAACCGACTGACCAACCCTAATATTTTTAAGCCCGAAAGACTTTACATTAAAATAAAATATGACATGCACAGTGATAGAGGTATTTTTTTCTGCATGAGCCGGGTGTATAATTTGATGGTAATTACATGTGATTGGATAAATTTTCTCATAACACATCAAATCTCTTTTAAGATTCACATATTAAAATGATTTCAAAGCTCATACTATTCAAACATATTACAAGATAACAAATTTTTTTTCTAAAATAAATCCGACTACTACTTTTGATCTAATTATGAAAAGACCCATCAAATAATTTTTACTATACAATTTTATCAGACGCGGTCATGTGCACGAGGAATTATTGGGTGCGGACACCACATGTATTTCTGTATGCGGTGTCTGATCCTGACCGTAGGATTATTTCCGTTTTTTTATTAAAAAAATAAAAATTTATGTGGGGCCCATCGAAATACATCGGAACCGTAGATCATGTGATCTACGGTGATCTACGGTCCGGATCGGACACCGCACACATGAATAATTTTTCCATGTGCACATGCCAATAGCCTCCTTTCCTGCCCTGGCATTCCCAGAAAATCTCGAGCAGNCAAATAATTTTTACTATACAATTTTATCAGACGCGGTCATGTGCATGAGGAATTATTGCGTGCGGACACCGCATGCATCTCTGTATGCGGTGTCCGATCCTGGCCGTAGATCACGGTGATCTACGGTCAGGATTATTTCCATTTTTTTATTAAAAAAAATAAAAATTTAGGTGGGGCCCATCGAAATACATCGAGACCATAGCTCAGGTGATCTACGGTCCGGATCGGACACCGATCCCCGATCCGTATGGAATAATTTTTCCATGTGCACATGCCAATAGCCTCCTTTCCTGCCCTGGCATTCCCAGAAAATCTCGAGTAGNTGTACCTTGTATTGCATAACCCCTTTTATATGGCAAGGCCTTCAAAAGTTAGTGAAAAGCTTACATATCATGATTCATCAAATATGAAAAAAGCTACAATGATTCTACTATATTGTGCCTTTTATGCTTTTTACATTACCACTGACACACTTCTCATTCATGGCTGCAACATTTGTTGTTGTTGTTTTGGTATTTTTGTTATATTGAGCTAAGGGGAAGTCTTGAAAGCTTTCGTATCAATGTTTGATAGTATAATGCAATGGGATTTAACGAATGGTCACGTGTGTGTTTTATTTCTTTTATTAGAATTGTCATTGATTCCTATGGAGTGAGTTTTTAAACTGGCAAAGCCNTTTCAAATTTAAATTAATGATTGTCCCAGCACAGATTTCATTATATTTATAATCAAAATAAGTATCTTGACGAGAAATACCCAACGATTCTAAAATTGGTTCAATGCGGGTTGAATTTAGCCTAGATCAAGACGTTGAAGCACAATTTGAGGCTTTGAATTAAAAATGAATTGATCAAATTAACTCCAAATTTGACATATTTATTGTTAAATCGAACACTTCAATGAGAAAAATCCAACGAGCTTAAGATCACTAAGTCTGAGATTATCTAGACGCAAAAAATCATTAAAAAAACCATTCAATATAGACCATTTGGTGAAGTGGTTAGGAAAATTATGCGTCAAAAACTAGCATGCCTCTAACAAAAAAACTGTAAATTGACTCACTCTCTTCATTTGGTGAGAGAAGAAGAAAAGAATGTTAGATTCTATAACATGTCATGGAGAAAAAACCAGGCAAGAAACTGTCAACTTCATGCACTAGCTACAAGTCACAGTCAACTGTAGCTGTCGGCCACCATCGATCACCATCTGCTGTTACAACTTATCGTCGCTGATCATCGGCCATCGATGAACATTACTTACAACTGTTGTAGCTTGATTACAATTGTTCAATTTCCTATATATATATATATATATATAGTTAATCTATAAAAAAATGATTGTATAGTTTTTTAGTGTAAGATTATAACACTGTTCTTCATACGTAAAAAAATCTAATGTCTCCATTCGTCTTTTTTTTAGGTGTATCTAAATTTTCATAGAATACTAAAACAATAAATCATTATTATTGCGGCAAAATTTCCGGCTCATAACAACTATTAATTATTTCAATCAAATTTCCAACAAATTGAGAATATTGTTCACAATAGACATTTAAATAACATTTTTGTTAGTAGACCTTTTAGTATATAAGTAATCCTCCTGAATTTGGTATGTGTCAAAACAATGCAGTGCTAGTTTTGTGATATGAACGGCCTTTTTCTCATTGTTCATGTGCTTTTCTTTTCAAAAATTTCTGTTCTATATTCAGCTTATTTTAATGTCTCTTTCATGTATTGTACGTTAAGTTTGTAGGTATGAGTAACATTTAATTAGTTAGAAAGAGGGCATGTTGACTTCCTAATGAAGAAATTAATTATATATATATATATATATATATATATATAATATTTTGAGTCCAAAATAGNAATGATTTCCATAATCATTCCCCCTTTTCTGTAATTATACAAAACACGACTCCATAAGTACGAGACAAAAATACAAATAAAGATATATTTCCCTTGATTCCCCCAAAAAGGATCCTGAGCATATTCTATTATCTCTTTCTTCTCCCCTTCACTTGGCTCTAACTCTTGGAGCATGATCCACAAAGGACAAACTTGGATTTGACGTTTTGAAATGTGGTGCGGTGAGCGTGGACATGCATCAGACGAGAAGCAGAGCTAACTACGAAGGAGAAAATCCATAGAGAGATAGTGCACACTGAACTCAATAGAAAAGCCACACAACCAGACGTTCAGGTGCAAGTTTGGGGGTTGCAAGCTCAAATGACTCTCATGATGGAGCAATTTGAGACTCTCTGGGCAACAAGCATCCAGAGGAACGATCAGATGCCTTATCTAGAGGCACAACCTCAGGGGGTCCGCCCTCAGAGGCCCATACCGGCTAACTCACCTATCTTCGACAACCAAGTTAGCAACTAACTGATGAAGGGATAAGGCGCGTCCCAGCACATTGACAGCTGCACGTCTACACAAACAATGGGAAGCTCATATGCGGGTACCTGTCCGACCAATTGCGGAAGTTGGCCTTCCGGTGGTTCAACAGTCTGCAAAGTGACATCATTCCGAGTTACTAAGAGTTCAAAAGGCTCTTCATTTCACACTTCTCAAATGTGCAAAGACTAAAAAAGGACTCAAGTCACTCTGCTCGACATTATATAAGGAGAAAATGAGAACCTCCTGGTCTATATCAATCGCTTCTAAAATGAGATGCTAGATCCTAAACTTGAAATAGCAGGAACAACCCTGAAAGGAGGTGTATGAAGTAAGCAGTTGAGGTATGACTAAAAATTTTTTGAACCTGCCACGTTTGTAAAAGTGATAGAAATGGAGAATGAACACATACTCATTGAGGAAGACCTCTAGGTCTCTTTAAAGGATAAGCCAAGATTGTCCAAGCACGCCTTAAAAAATGGAAGGAAAGGGGTGAATCACCAAGGGCAAGGGATAGGCAGTCCTCAGCCAATCACCAAAACGGTAACCCTCGGTCCCGGGATCAGCGAGGAAAAATCTGGGGGCATCTTGACCCAAAGAGACACTCTGATTAGTGATCGATCTGATACTATGAGCGACCGTATGATTACGAAGAAATGTTGGGGTTGACACCCCTCAACTCCAGGCCATCTAAAAAAAATTGTTTTAAATTGACACTGCTGCTGAAGGCGCCCCCAACTTCACGGGACCCAAAGAGGTACTATCAGTACCACTGTAACCACAGCTACGAGACAGAGGAATGTCGTCACCTCTGGAACATGATCGAGGAGTCATCCGCTATGGGAAGCTTATAGTGTTCATAGCGGCCATTGTAAATACACAAAATTAAGGCAAAGCTCCAATAGAAGATCCCCCAAAAGGACCTATTCAAGGAAATGAAATTCACATGACAAGAATAATGTTAGCCATCTTTGGTTGTAGCTTGATTACAAT
>JXCR01073021.1:16512-30763 GCA_002079205.1 Phalaenopsis hybrid cultivar
ACTGTAACCACAGCTACGAGACAGAGGAATGTCGTCACCTCTGGAACATGATCGAGGAGTCATCCGCTATGGGAAGCTTATAGTGTTCATAGCGGCCATTGTAAATACACAAAATTAAGGCAAAGCTCCAATAGAAGATCCCCCAAAAGGACCTATTCAAGGAAATGAAATTCACATGACAAGAATAATGTTAGCCATCTTTGTGGGGGGTGGGGGGGGGGGGGTGAGGGGGCGACCCTCCGACCTGAAAACACAACGTTCAAACGAGGTATGCTCAATCATTCCATATATGCATAAGTATTTACCTATTTTCTTTTTTGAGGTAGAACTCTCGCTGAAGGGGAATCCCTAAAATGAGGCAATCATGATCACAACACTGACCAACAACTACCAGTTGGGTAGTATTGTCGCTGATACTGAGAGAAGGGTTAACATCCTATTCAAGGTGATGTTTGAAAAGATTGACTTGAAGACCGACCAATTGGAAGCATGACCGACCAGTTATTCAGATTCTCTAAAGAAAGGAAGGAGGCGCCGCGTCTTATCTCCCTCGCCATCTCTTGAGGAGAACCTGGGAGGCAGTAGAACATTACAGAGTATTTTCTTGCAGTGGAATCCTTGCAGACCTTCAATTCTATATTTGGTCAGTCACTTTTGAATACCTACCAGTTGATAGCTTCTACCTATCATGTGGAGGTAAAGTTTCTTGGCGACGAAGACTTGATTACAGTTCGAGAAAACTCGGAGCAGTCTAGAAGATGCTATTTGCGAGTAGTTTCTAGTGTCGACCACGAGTCACTCGACATCCAAATCCAAAGATAGGGGGTCTTGGGACCAGTGAGGTCGTCCTCCAGGTTCCAGTACCTGACTCAAAACCTAATAAGTTTTTTTTTATCAATAAACGCCTTTAAGCATCATTCAGGAACCAACCGGTAGAGATGCTTTGGAAGCACTGAGAAGGGCTCACTTTGACAACAATGAAAATGTATGACGTTTTAATGGACGCAATGTGCCACCGACTAAACATCAGCCCCTACTCTCAGCCAGTCCAACACAATATCTGGTCGACTGCCAGAACTTTTGTTGAACCCACTGCAGAGGAGGTGCATAAGTTGCTAGATGCTGGTTAAATCCGTGAAGTCCAGTACCCAACCTGACTCTCAAACATCATTATGGTCAAGAAAGCCAATGACAAGTGGCAGATGTATGTCAACTTCACCAACCTTAACTTCACTTGCTAGAAAGATATCTACCCTCTGCCGAAGATAGACTCTTTGGTGGACGCAACAATCGTGAGTTTCCTCGACGCCTACTTTGGTTATCACCAAATAAAGGTGCACCTGACCGACGCAGAAAAAAACTATCTTCATCAGAACGCAAGACATATTTTGTTTTAATGTAATGCCCTTCAAGCTTAAGAATGTTGGGGTTGGTCAGTAGGTTGTGTCTTGTTCATTTGATCGGACACGGGTTTGGTCGGTTGAACATGATCAGTCGGATTTTTCCATTGAGTCGTGGATTTTCTGCTCAACTCGAGCGAAATGAGCTTGTGTCTCGCTGCATGGTTGATTCGTTGGCTTGGCTAAATCTCCCAATTTTGCAAAATCTTAGATGTATCTTATAAAAACCTATGCATGTATTCAACGAGATTCGTTGTTTGGATCATTTTCACCTCAATTTTGGCAGGTCTTGTCGCTACCGAGCGAGGACCATCTCCACAACTCAAAATTATCCCGGGTTTGGAGATGCTACTTCAAGCTCGACCTTGAATCGTCAGTTGATTGTTTACTTCGAGAGAAAACTCTTTCCTTTTGGCCATTCCATCTCTTTGAGATTCATACTGGTATTTTTCGTGCATACAATCGTTAAACACTCCATCATACGGGAGTTGATCCTTTTTTATTATCCATAATTTTTTATTATTTAAGTATCCTAATGACCTCAAAATTAAGTGATCCTAGGCTTATTAACTTTCCTACATCAATACATCCAATTTGTTTGTAATTACACGTGATTGGATAAATTTTCTCACAACACATCAAATTTGCTTTCACATTCACGTATTAAAATGATTTCAAAGCTCAAACCATTCAAACATATTACGGCATAACGATAACTTTTTTTCTAAAATAAAGCTGACTACTACTTTTGATCTAATCATAAAAAGACCCACCAAATATTTTTTACTAAACAAATTTATCAGACGCGGTCATGTGCACATGCCAATACCCTCCTTCCCTGGCATTCCCAGAAAATCTCGAGTAGCACGCAAGGAGAAATCATCGACGCTCTTCTGAACTTAAATTTGCCAATAGAAAGAGCAAGCAAGTCATGCCAAGGCCAACTTTCCCCTCCGGGTAAGCTAAGCATGAATTCCGCACGCAACTCCAACGGAAGCTCGCGGAGACCATACTGAAGAAGATTAATGCCGATCCCCTCCACCTCAAGCGCATGCCTAATGATGAGTCCAGACCGGAGAAGATCAATGCCGAACCCATCCACCTCAAGCGCATGCCTCATGATCTCATCCTCCGCTACCTTTCACTTCGGCACGGCAACACTTAATAATAACCTTCCGCAGTCCCCATAATTTGATCGCACCATCTGTTACCTTTCACTTAGGGCTGTCAATTTGGCTCGTTGTTCGTGAACAGCTCGTGTTCGGCTCGTTAAGCAGCTCGTGTNTGTTTGTGTGTGTGTGTGTGTGTCGATTTCCCATTGTCTGCTGATCACTGGTGGACACAAAAGGCCTTCAAAACATTAACTTCCTCTCNCTACTATGTTAAATACAATTCTATTGCGTTCCATCTTTATCTTCCCGGATTCAGTCATTTTTAAGATGTAAGTCCGGATTTAGTAAATCTAATTGACATCGCTCGCGAGCTCTTTCGCCGCATCATTGATTTGATAATTCAAGATTAATCGGATTTCATAAATCCTATTTAAGGAAACTCTAGATTGCAACCAAACATTGCTTTAGAGTTCCTTTGTGATTGATTAAAGTTTATGGAGGAGTTAGTTTACTACTTAGAGCTGAAAGAAAAGAAGAGTTAAATTAAGCCTAGGGAGATTGCGTAGAGAGAAAATTTGTTGTCACAAAAATTTTGTCAAAAAGAAGATGGTGATGTCAACTCTAGGCTTTATATTTAACCATTAACATGGGCTTCTAAAAGATCTTTGATATTTTACCCAATCGGGAGTTAGTTATGCACATATATATATAAAAAAGTAATGCAACAACTAAATGATTTTAAGTAATATCAGTTAGCCATAAATATCTTAATTAAAGACGGGGGCTAATATCAGCGATTCCCTAGATGAATTTTGTTGAAAACTATTCAGGCTAGAATTTTATATGAGTTTTGAGTTACAAATGAGTAACTTACAGATGGTTCTTAGTGGATATTTTGGATGAACAACAAAATAAGTTTGTGTTTCAAATTATTTATTCTTTTTCAAACTGCTAACATTAGTGATACAAATACAAAATTTTGTGTTCGTTAACAATAGAGATGAAGTGTATGATCTTTTGAATTTTATATTTAGTTCAAGTAAAGTGTATAAATATACCGATGATGATGATCTTATTCGTTAGAATGCGTAGTGTTCTTCAATATTCTGATTTCCTCTTTAGAATTTGTTAACTATAATAAGTATTCCAATTCATCAAGTATCACTATAGTGCCTCATTTTTAAACTACAATATGGGTCACCCACACATCCAAAAAACATGAATTTTTGATTTGGTCAACTTGTCACATAGTTTAGTCAATTCTAAACTAATTAGTTATAAGGGATTGGCATCACTACCATGATTTTCTAACCTTAGGGGTTGTCAACTATCTTTAGCTTCTAAAAATAACTAAATTAATAGAGACCATGTCACAACCCACCTTGAGACAATATACTGTTAAATATTTTTGGTTTGTTTGTGGATTCACACACCCAATGAAAAAGTTTGAGTGATAGAAGAGTTAAAGCACAAATAATTGAGAAAGAAATCTAGAGAATACAAATGCACTTTAATATCTAAGAATATTTATCTATTACTACAATAACCATTCCTATTTATAGATGGTTTGACATATATGCTATGAATAATATATTAATTATACATGAATTTCAAAAGGTATGCTAGTTGTTTCCTTTGTCTTCTTCTTGGGTGTTAGAAAAAAAAATTCTTTCTCCTGCAACTTCTCCTCTTAATAACAGGTGCCTGCATAAGAGCTCTTTTTCTAGCATTTTATCTTCATTAACAACCCTTCTGGTCTATTTGACCCTAAGGTGAGCTGATAAGATTCTCCCAGTCAACTTGGGGGGTCCATCATTGAATTCTTCATATATGCTTAGCCAAGTTGATCTCTTGGGTGAGTTGACTAAACTATGTTGGTCAACCGACATTTCTCGATCATCTTGAGAAAAATATCTAGAGGGGTCACTTGACTAAGTTGTTTGGGCAAAGAGTTTAGTTGAGCTATCTTGTTGTATTGGTAAGCTGACACATGTCATGTGTTGAATCAAGTCCAAAGATTATTTGGGCCCCAATCATTCTTTTGATGTTGTAGGATACTATCTAAATCTTCTCAAGTGTTTTTAACAGTTTTATTGCACGCTGCAAGGTCTATCTTCTTCAACTTCTGATTGCCAAGCTTGAAGCTCTCCTCTTTCATATGTGAATTGTAAAACTTTGTCCTTCTCATTTTAGTTTCTTTATGCTTCATGGTAGATTTAATTATTAGCTCCTTCGATAAGTTTAGTGTAGTTTTCATATTTCTTGCTTATCCCATCTTTTAAGATATTGAATTATGATTTCTTCATAGAGTCACAAAAAAAAAAGATTTTTAATGATATGAGGGTTATAGCACACCAACAGAGAAAAAAAAAATTTGATGATATGAGTGCTCTTATCGGGTGACCCCCAAGAAACTCCCATACCTACTTATCATATATGTATGTAAATTTCAAGTAAGGCGAACATGCAATAAATGAGTTTTAATACTCATACATTAAGCATAATGCAGTACATCTATTCTTGTACCTCTTTCTCAATCCATAATATTCACTATTCATGCAACTACCGCGTCTAAATAACACTAAACTACCTTGAACATGCATTATAAATAATGAAACTTAAGCATCTAAAAAACAAAACTTAAACATAGTGAAAGTAGCACAAATAATGTTCCCATAAAGATCAAACATAAAGTGTCCAACAAACAAAAAAAAATCATGAATCCTGATTGTCATGGAAAAAACGTAAGTAATTGACTCTACGGTATGGGGTCATCAACATAAAGAACTCTCTCTAGATCAAACCTTCAAGCAGCTTCATAGAGAACAAGTAAAACGACATATTCTCATAAATTTCTAGAGTTGCTTTCATAATTTGCATGACTTACTGAATATATGTTACTTGTAATGTACTAGGGGTCATTGGTGCATGAAGCAACTAACTATGAAATTTAATTTCTATAGAAACTGCACCAATTTTTTTTCTTTTTTCTCAACTTAGGATGCTTGGATCAACTAGTTGATTGAACTTCATTGAGGTTAGGGCTGGAGCCTTTATTGTAGTCGACAGTTTGCATGACTTCTAAATGCTCAGATATGTCAGAAAACCCCCTCTTACATGAGGACCATGCAATTTCACATATGGCAACGAATCCACCAAACATATGATCTAACTTTTTTTTAATTCAGATTAATTAACGCAGCTGAATTTAATTTTTTTTGGTATTTCACACAACTTATAATTTAATGAATGAATGACATGTTGATGTAATTAAAAAAAATGTGAAGGATTAGACAATTCATAATTTTTACCTCCAATCTCTTGACCCGTCATTCCTCTGACACATTAATGATTTGCTCTACCGGGTCCCAACCCAAGCCCGTGGATTCCCACTTTAACTTTTTCCATATTTTTTAGTCCATTTTCAACTGATCCCACTTATTTTCTTAATAACATTCTATCATATTTTTTTATGTGCTTTTCCTAAACTTTTTAATTTTATTTAGCCATCCTTCTTTATTAAAGTATGTGGTTGGTTTGTTTACCTATTTCACCACTTTAAGATAGAGATAAAAAAAAGATCAACTTCACATGTTTATCCTACATGGTTTACAAACATATTTCTTTTCTCTTTACTATGAAGACTATTAGAATGAAAATAATTAAGCAATATAAATGTGTGGCACATAATATCCAGTTATCTCATGAAAATATAAAGTGTTATTTAAAATTTAAAATTTCAAAATATGTTACAGAAAAGAAACGTCAGCAATCAACACACCACCAATACCACTCTCATATATATAGCACAAACACAACACCAACACTAAACATAGAACCTACACCATCATCAGACCATCAAACCACAACACATAACAAATACACATCACTCCCATGTACACACACCACCTCCACCACACAAACAACACCTAACTGCCTCACTATCAACTCACCACCAACACCACTCCCATATACACAACACCTACACACCACCACCACAACAATACACCACCACACATTGTACCTACACATCACTCCCATGTACACAAGCCTCTATCACCACCCTAACACATCACCACACATATCACCTACGCACCACCACACCATCAACACACCACATATATAACACCTACACAACACCAAAACAACACATAGAACCCACACACCACCACCACACTAACACACTACCACCACACCAAAACACCTACACTGCACCAAAAATGTCATAACACCTACACACTTCTCACATGTACGCACACCACCACATATAGAACCCAACCACCACACCATCAACTTACCACCAACACCACTCCCATATATATAACACCTACACACCACCACCACACCAATACATGACCACCACACATAGAACCTACACATGACTCACATGTACACATAATGCCACCACCACACCACCACACATATCACCTACACACCACTACACATAGCACCCAACCACCACACCAACATCACTCCCATTTACATAACACCTACACAACATTGACACCACACATATCGCCTACATTCCACCACCAAACTAACACACCAACATACTTACAAAACACTATGGATGCCATATCATTTACAAGCCATGAAACATTCTAACACATTCAGAACACCTCCACAGAATTCCAAAGCCTCCCATGGCCTTCAAATACCTCCAACCTACCTATTCCAACTAGTGAAATGTTGCCCCATTTCTTCAAAAAACCTCCACAAAACACCATTGAACAATTGTTCATAACCCCGAGTTCAATTCAATGCCTTCAATCTATCAATTTCCCAAAGCAAAAAATTTATATTCTTGGTTTTTGCATTAAAATCGTGCATTCAAGAAAGAAGGCGAACCACCCAAACCAACTTAAAAAAAAGGATTATATAAAGTGGTCATAAACCAGAAAGAGTCCCAACCTCCAAAATCCACAAATGCCACAAAAATTAAATTCTAGATACCACCAATTCTAGCAAACAAGAGAGAGGAGATGGCTTAAGGGCAGAGACGCATGAGTGGCAGAAGACGAGAGTACCTCAGCTCGAGAGAGGTAGAGAAGCGAGGGAGGGAGAGAAGAGAAAGAGCTAGGGCAAAGACGTGAAGGAGCTATGGTAGAGACGCGGGCGACAGGGAGGGGAAAAAAGAAATAAGAAACGTGGACTGCTCCCTTAGCCCACGTTTATATCTGCTTCCTCAAAGAAGCTGCTGCACCACTATTTCCCAATAATACGGTTTTCGCCTCAAAACCACACCGCATCAAACAAACCCTATTTCATTTATTTATTAAAGTTTTCGGACAACATGAGCCCTAGGATCTGACACTTAAAAATTCTTCTTTTTATGTCCTATTAATATGCTATTAAAGCATATTTACAAATTAAAATTTACTTATCATTAAAAATAACTGATTCTGTGCAAAAATTTATATCAACAAGAAGTTTTTATTCCACTAAGTAGGGCGAGCTACATGAATTCTTTTTCTCCACTGTTTTCTATTCTCTTAAGTGCCATACCTACATTTAATTCTAATAATTTAAGATATTTTATTATCCCACATCGCCAAATCTTTTTAGTTCTACTTTCATCTTTCTTAACATAAGTCTAGTATAAAATATCTACTCTGCTAATGAGATGAGCAGACAACTTATTACTTCAGATAAACGTACGAGGACTTCCAATCGTATAAAATGCACAGCTACAGCACCCAGCCTGTACGTATTACATGCGCTTTTATATCCACACATCTGAAGTCGGCACCTAATAATTCATCCATCATTAATACAAATATTTTAACATTTTACCGCCCCAAATATTCTAATCCCCACACCACATCATTTTTATCAAGTCAATTTTTCTAAAAAATTGCAAATTTAACCAAGCTATCGTATTACCCGCAGCCATTCCCAATAAAAAACGCAACTTTTTTTCACACCCGAACAGCAAATAACTCCCTGCAATACTTAATCTTCTCAGTCTTCGACCATTACATAACCATAGACCAAACTAAAACTCTCAGGCTCCTCCCCCCCTCCCACTCTAGAGAGAAAAAGGGACGGTAGGATTTAGATAAACACCCTCACCTAATCCCCGAATCTTCTCACACTTGGACCGAAACTGAAACACATGTTAGGAAGCGTAGCTCACCACCATTCCTGGTTGATATAAATTTGGAAGGAATTATACTATCATCAGTACATAAAAAATAAAATATATATACTCTTTCTTTTCACTATAAGAAGAAAGAAAGCTAGCAGATTAGTAAAAGGGTACAAACGATGTTGGGGTTGGCTGACAGGCTCCCGTTCTTCGAGCGGAGGATGAGTACAATGGAGGAATCGAGTGAGTTAAGCCAAAATGAACTTCTTTTCAACCACTACACCGCCGGAAGGGGATCGCAAACTCTGGGGCAACTTCTGAAGCGGGTCGGTGACATCAGCGACCACCAGGTGCCGGAGTTCGGCGAGCTCAGCCCCGAGCCTGGCCGGAGTATTCCCTTTGTTCTTGCATTCAGCGATCTTAGTTACAGCGTTAAGGTGTCAAAAAAGCTGTCTTTTTTGCGGCGGGGGAATGGGGAGTTTTCGAACACGAGGACGCTGCTGGATAACATTTCAGGTAGGAGTGGTCTAAATCCTGGTGATGGTTATGTACTGATTTAGATTTTATTCAGATTAATTTTCCAGCATGTGAATTTATTTCCTATCATTCTTTAGTTTATATGTAGGTTAATGGCTCTACATACATACAGTTTATGTGCTCAATTATATAAGAAAATATATATTGTTGGCTTAGAAAGAATGATTAGTGCTATAATCGCTTAAGATTTTAACATCAAATTAATTTATAAGAAACAAAACCTTTTTTTTTTCTATTATGATAAAACATAACCATAGACAATATCAATCTCTCATTAAATATATATATATATATGCATGCATATGTATCATACAGTTTTTATGTATTTTATTAAAGATCTAAATTTTAATTAGTATTTATATTTATACCATTTTACAGTCATAATCACATCAAAAATTTTGCATGAAAAAAATTTGAAAAGAAAAATGATATTTTTTGTAAAAGATATATAAATATAAAAGATTTGTATATAGGAATTATAGGATTTGCATAAAACCCCCCCATTTTAAAACCTAATAAACATTATTTTGTTTATCCATTTTACAATTATAGTTTCAATATGCCAAATATTTATAACTTCAAATGTATTTAATTGCATGCTATTTAGTATTTGCCCTTATGCACTACAAAATTTAGATAAATATATTCAAAATAAAATTAATATATACTTCAAAATTTATTCATATCATATCATAAATTTGAAGCCAAATTAATGAAAGATTAAAATCATCTTGTGTATGATGGTGTGGATCGTATCACATAATCGAACGCACGATATGATACGATTCACATCGTAGTCTACACTTCCGAATATTAATGAGCTCGTCTTCTTCTATAGCTTTGTTCAATCCACTAAAAGAAAAAAGTCCTAATCCAAACTTTCAAACCATCTAATAATTTCAGGGGAGGCGAAAGAAGGGGAGATCTTAGCCGTCCTGGGCGCAAGCGGGTCCGGCAAATCGACGCTCATCGATGCACTAGCTAACCGCATCTCCAAAGAGAGCTTAAGAGGGTCCATCTCTCTCAACGGCGAGCCGCTCGACTCCAAGCTTCTTAAAGTCATCTCCGCCTACGTGATGCAGGACGATCTTCTCTACCCCATGCTCACCGTCCAGGAAACCCTGATGTTCGCCGCCGAGTTTCGCCTCCCGCGAACGCTCTCGAAATCCAAGAAGAAGAGCCGAGTCCAGACGCTGATCGATCAGCTTGGTCTCCGGCGGGCGGCGAAGACCATCATCGGCGATGAGGGACACAGGGGCGTTTCCGGCGGCGAGCGGCGGAGGGTTTCGATCGGCACGGACATTATACACGATCCCATTATTCTGTTCCTCGACGAGCCGACCTCGGGGCTGGACTCGACCAGCGCCTACATGGTGGTGCAGGTGCTGAAGCGGATTGCGGAGAGCGGGAGTATTGTTATCATGTCCATTCACCAGCCCTCGTACAGGTAAGTTAATTGGGGATATCCTAAAACAAAGATTTACATACATACCACTATATGTAAATAAATAGGAATTGGTGGTATGTATGTAAATGATTCTAAATAAAATAGTTTTTTTCTTTAATTTTTTGTTATAAATTTTATTTTAATATATTTCTGACGTAGGAATACGTAGCTTGGTGGCATATTTACTCAAAATATGTATAAACATTGTTTTCCACGTAAAACCAAGCGTCAGCATCAGTTCTAATTATATTGAAGCCGTTAAGTTTCTCATTTTTGATATATTTGTCATGCGAGATGATGTTCATTTTATAATTTATGCTAAAAATATGATATTTTTTTAATATTTAACTTTTTTAATATTAATTGCAATTATTTCCTAAATTTAATATTATTTATACTTATAATATTTTCGTTTTATAAATATAGCAAAATACTAATTATGATATTTTTATTGAAATACCAGAATTTTAAGAGGTGTGCATGCAAGCTATGAGTCAAAATTTTGGATCAATTTTTTTCAAGAGGACTCCAACTAGGCTCAAACAGGATCTTTAACAGCTTTAGACAGAAATTAGGGCTGTAAATTAACAAATTTAGCTCGAAGTTCTTAAAATGCTTGAAAATTGATTCAAGTTTTAGTTTAAAGAAATGAAAGCAAAAATTTTAGCTTGAGAATTTACCTACATAGGACCCAATTTTTATGCATTTACTTATCTCGCCCCCAAATTTTAATTTTTTAGCACAATTTTCTATGCATAGAGGGTAAATTTCTGAAATCCACCATCTGATACATAAGCAAGAAACTAAAGATGTATAGATTGTAAAAATCAAAGCTTAGGTTTGAGTTAAATGCATAAGAATGGAGAGTTGCCAATGTAAATTTCTGATTTTTTTAATCCGCACGGCTCCAAAGCAGATGTTTAACAGCTTAGTTAGACGTTAAATATGTAAAGCATTATCTGTCATCCATGCTGCTCTGTGTTTTATTATAGCTATTTCATTAATTCCCTCTAACAAAATCTCCCGCCTGTCGCAGAATCCTTGGCCTCCTGGACCGCCTCCTCTTCCTCTCCCGCGGCCAAACCGTCTTCAGCGGCACCCCCAACACCCTCCCCCACTACTTCGCCGAATTCGGCAAACCCATCCCCGAAAACGAGAACCGAACCGAGTACGCTCTCGACGTCATTCGCGAGCTCGAATCCACCCCCGGCGGCGCCAAACCCCTCGTCGACTTCCACCGCTCCTGGCAGGCCATCAAGCAGTTTCGCCACCCCGCCACTCCCCCCAAGGAAACCTACNCCTCGACGTCATTCGCGAGCTCGAATCCACCCCTGGCGGCGCCAAACCCCTGGTCGACTTCCACCGCTCCTGGCAGGCCATCAAGCAGTTTCGCCACCCCGCCACTCCCCCCAAGGAAACCTACGCTCTTTCCCTCAAGGAAGCCATCAGCTCCAGCATCTCTCGCGGCAAGCTCGTCTCCGGCGCCACTAATGCCTCCAATTCCTCCTCCAACGCAGTCGAGCGCTTTGCTAATCCCCCCTGGATCGAAATACTTGTGCTCACCAAACGCGACGCCACTAACTCTCGCCGCACGCCGGAGCTGTTCGGCATCCGCCTTGGGGCTGTTCTCGTCACCGGGTTTATTCTTGCCACGATTTTCTGGAAGCTTGATAATTCGCCCAAAGGCGTGCAGGTACGGCAGTTGAATTGTTTAGGGTCATTTGGTCAGTTTATTTGGTGCCGTGACGTTTTGAAAACACATCTAATCTGTTTGGTTAAACTGCATTTTCAAAACACAGAAAATAATGTTTTAACATCTCATTTGTCTAGTTGTTTTTTCAGGTGCGGTGTGAAAATAATATTTATAAATGTATTTGTATATCTCACCCCCAAAATTTCAATATTTACGTGTATATATATATAACTTAAATATTTGATATCACCCCAAAATTAACATTATTAACATTTTTTAAAAGCAAAATACAACTTCTAGGCGTGTAAATATAAAAATTTGGGAATAAGATATGTAAATGCATAAGATTTCAGTGCTTGGTATGTAAATTTCCCTTAACTTATTTAGTTTGGAGTTTAATGAGGCTGATTTTTAAAATCTTTTTTAAATTTTACTTCTATTAAGTACAAGTGCCAAACTAATTAAGTGGACATTTTGAATAGACCAAGTATATGAGTATTTCTTTCTTTATTTTATTAGAATTTCTGTGATATTAATTTATATCCTTAAAACCTGTATATTTTAAAAAATATACAGTAAATGAAAATAAAAATACATGATAAAAATTCCAAATGAAAGATAAATTTATATTTAAATAAATATTTTATGAAATTAATCGATGCGCTAATTTGATAAAAAAATGTATATTTTTTTAAATAAAAATTTTAAATACTTACTGACATCCATTACAAGTGTTTTTAGAGTTTAAATTCTAATATTTACTGTTAGAAAAAAATTAAATGCAATTATTATGCATTTCTATGTCTAATATTTAAAATTTCATTTTTTTTTATTAAAAATAATTTGCAAAATTATACGTAAATTAAAAAATATATCTATTCATAACTGTCCATTACATGCTTGCAGGAACGAATGGGTTTCTTCGCCATAGCCATGTCCACAATGTTCTACACATGCGCGGACGCGCTCCCCGTCTTCCTTCAAGAACGCTACATCTTTATGCGCGAGACGGCCTACAACGCCTACCGCCGCTCCTCCTACGTGCTCTCCAACGCCATCGTCAGCTTCCCATCCCTTGTCCTCCTCTCCGCTGCCTTCGCCGCCACCACATTTTTCGCCGTGGGGCTCGCCGGTGGCACTGAAGGCTTCATCTTCTTCTTCCTCATCGTCCTCGCCTCCTTCTGGGCGGGCAGCGGCTTCGTCACCTTCCTCTCCGGCATCGTCTCCCACGTCATGCTTGGCTACACCATCGTCGTCGCCATCCTCGCCTACTTCCTTCTCTTCAGCGGCTTCTTCATCACGCGGGACAGAATTCCCGCGTACTGGATCTGGTTTCATTATCTCTCGCTGGTGAAGTATCCATACGAGGGGGTGCTGCAGAACGAGTTTGATGATCCGAGGAAGTGTTTTGTTAGGGGGGTGCAGATGTTCGACAACACGCCGCTGGGGGCTCTGCCGACGTTGGTGAAGGTGAATGTTCTGAAGGCGATGNGTACGAGGGGGTGCTGCAGAACGAGTTTGATAATCCGAGGAAGTGTTTTGTTAGGGGTGTGCAGATGTTCGACAACACGCCGCTGGGGGCTCTGCCGACGTTGGTGAAGGTGAATGTTCTGAAGGCGATGAGTGATTCGCTTGGGGTGGGATTGACGAGCCGGACGTGTATTACGACGGGGACGGATATATTGAAGGAGCAAGGGGTGACGGATTTGAGCAAATGGGGGTGCTTTTGGGTTACTGTGGCGTGGGGTTTCTTGTTCAGGATATTCTTCTACTTTGCGTTGTTGGCAGGAAGCAAGAACAAGAGAAGTTAGACGATGAATGAAGGCAGGAAGAGATGAACGACGTGATGCATGCATGTATTCAGACTGATATTTATGAATATATATATATATAGATATATATACATAGGCATTGAAAGGGAGAAGTGAAATAAGCTACGTTTTTTTTTTTTTTTTTTTTTTTTTTTTTTTGATG
>JXCR01073021.1:38578-77538 GCA_002079205.1 Phalaenopsis hybrid cultivar
ATATATATATATATATAATATTACCTTTACATGAAAAAGGTGCATTTAACTTTTATGAAAGATTTAGGGTCCATTTGGGGCAGCTTATAAGCACGGGCGACGTCTTCATAACTCCGCTGTACAGTTTCTTTCGCGCGTTTCGCTAGCTTATCCGAAACCGTGTTTAGGTTTTTACACTAAACACAAACCGCAAGCTGATCCCAGCGGCCTGCCCGCGGATCACGTTTCAGAATAAATAACTTTTCCTGCACACTTATATGGTATAAAAATAAAAATCAAACTTCTATTCATAAATATGTAAATACATAAGAGCCGGGTGGTATCTATGAATGAAACGCAAGGGATAAATATGGAATAGAAAATTTGCTTGTGATGTCTGTACAGTTGACCAAGATGACATAGGCAGGCTGTTGTGGCATGCAAAATATTTATTTTTTGTGAAAAATAAATTGATCGACGCCACAGCTTCCATGCTGATAATCTCACAGCAGCGTACGACGACGTTGTTTTGCGTGCGCTTTGCCTGATCATCCTCTTTATCAATTTTGTTTAGTCGCTGCCATTTGTTAATCATCATGCGAATATGATATGATTTAATTAATTATTTTCTTCTAATTATGTTAGTTTAATATTGAGCATCATCTAATATTTATCATTTTTTTCATTGTTCCGACTGTCATTATGATAAGTATTGTGTGTGTGAGTGTGTATTAACACATACAGGTTGAAAAATGGATGATCAAATAAATCAGTTGGTTAGAACTAAAGAATTTGACCATCAAATTTTTTTCATAATGCAGACTTTCATGATAATTGATGATGAAGTTCCTCGCCGAATAATCATAATTGGCCGAGTTCATTCGACCAAGCCGATCCCACTAACCATAAGACAAATAAGTTCAGTCGGCCGAGCTCGAAAGCAGTTGAATGGTAAGCTCATATTTATAAAAAATCAGAAATATTGCAGTACGAACCCCTTTAAAGCAAGGGTAAAAATGTGATATCATCATTGTACCATCTGCTCTATAAATAAGGGAATAATTTTATGAATAAGACATAAGAATTACAATTTATTATTGTTCACTTGTCTCTTTTTATCTCTATCTCTTTCTCTTTCTCTTCTCTAACATTTTATTCATTGGGTGTGATTTATGGATAAATCAAGATTTGATATCCTAAAAAGTATGATGAGCGTGAATCATGTTATAAAAAAGAAGTAAACTTGCTCAAAAAGATGAAACCCCTAGCAGAGACGCCAACCACATGGAGTGCATTAGAGAATTTGTGGATCAATAGATTTAGGAGTTCAATGATCAAATGTTGGATGTTATCTGAGGCGCTCTCAACCAGGGAAGAGATCAATATCCCTGAGACAAAGAGCTGAGATCTAACGGGAGAAGAGTCTCCCAAAATTTGGAAAGAGAATGTGACTCCTAGTACTTTGATATTGATGGGTTGACAACGATCGACTGGCATCGGTTCGGGTGTGATGAGGTGCCATGTCAGTCTGAGAATTCGTTCTCACTACTAATTTGTGTGAAGCCTCGAAAGTGATTCACTATCCCAATGATAGAGTCTTACAAGGGGTGAACTAATCTATATCAATTATGGATGTTCTTTTTAGCATATTTTTATCTTAATTAATATATTTTTATGTTTTTCATTGTATTTGTGATTTTATATGCAATGTACATATGATTAAACAATTCAGGAAGCAAAAGATATGAAATGGACTCAAAATGGGTTGAACCGAGTTGAACCATACACCCCTTGTCGGACCTGGGTGCCCCTTTGCCAGCCACAGTGCATAGGCACCATTTTTTGGTACTTAGGCACTAGAGAAAAACTAAATTGCGCTCAGGTGCCAATTTTTTGTCCCGCATGCCAAAAACGAGCTCTTACGCTCTAAAAACTGTCACTTAGGCACCTAGATTCATAAAAATCTATCCTGAGAAGACAAAAAGTAGATGTTGAGACCATACCACGTAAGCCTTGGTGACTAGCGCTTACGTGCTACAGACCAATGCTTATGTGCTAGTTCACAAATTTATACGATTTAAGGTTCTAAGGTGCTAATTTGTGAAGGATGTTATATATTGTGATTTGGTCGAAGTCAGGGATCAATCCAGACATATTTAGAGAGTCTTGTAGTAGAGAAGAACCAAAAGTGGAGAAAACTCGAAGGAAGCAAGATCCCAGTGTAAGTGAGTGAGGAGAGAATGAGAGTAATCAAGGTGTAGTATTTTTATTATAATTCAAGAATTTTTATAAGAAGAAGGAAGGAGAGAAGTTGCATTTATTTTATGTGATTATTATTGGTTATTATCTGTAAACTCCTCGTCTATGCTATTGTTTTTCATTAATATCAATTTTGTCGTTCGTTCATATATATGATGTGTGAGTAATTTTCTATCTTCTAGCTTGGATTAGTGGTGAAGGGATGATGGTTTCAAATTGTATCGAGTGATTTTGTCTAGAATTCAAATAAGATGTTGATTTAACCTTTATTATTTAATTTACTTTCATCTTGGCCAGTTGAAAAGTTAAACCTGTTGTGAACTTTGAGATTCAGAAGAATTCTTAGCGGAACAATTATGTTAGATCACATTAATTTTGGGGAATATGAATATTTCTTCTAAGTTTGTGCAATCTATAAATGATTTCCTTAGCTAATTACTTATTTAGGGGATTATAGCTGCATGATTGCTAAACTTTCTTAGGCACCTCGAAGGAGATAAGGAAGATTTATGCTACTATTGACACCTGACTCTTGTATCATTGATTTAAGGTTACAATTCCTACGGAAACAATTCAACGGAAAAATTTTCATGCAATTGAAAACTCTTAAACACTCTAACCTTGTTAACCTGAGATTGTTGAATTTCAAAAATTAGGTTTAGATACTTTAACAAACAATAAAAACTTCATACAATCAAGTTAGGTTCAAAACCAACATGCTAGATTTTTTTCATCGTGGAATTTAGCTCATTCTTTGTATGATCGATACACGAACTCCGTTACATATACTAATTGTACAACAAGTATATTTGTGTGATTCACAAGGGCTTCACACCATTTGGTTTGTATCAAGTTTCTAGAGTTATTACTGGGGAACGATATTGAAATCCAAATTAGTAAAATTTTAGTCAAATAGTTAAGGTATAGACTTAACTATAGTGTTGTATATTTACTGCAATTTATTTGCTATTTCTCGTGTTTAAGAAAATCCAAAAATAATTTGTTTTGTGTTCCTTATTTTACCATAAAATTATTACAAAAGTCTTACTAGTTTTTTATTAGTGCAAAAATTGTGCTTTGTTTGCCTTTTACATTTGCATGTGTTCTTGCTTTTCTATTTTTGTTTTAGTAGAATTTCTTTTTATTGAATTATATATTTTTCGTAATTAATATTATAAAATTGTATTAATTAATGATTATTTATATATTTTTGAACAAATTGAAATGAACTGTCAAGAACAAAGCATGTTAGAAGGATTCACATGTGAGACATATTTACCGTAGAACACCACCACTTTTCGCTCCTACTATTTCATGCAAGAACAATCCACATCATTGGGTGTGTTGCCCCCCTCGACACTCTCTATTTTTTAGTAGTTTGTTAAAGCATCAATGTGGCGCACATCACGTTCTCTTAGTGATCAGGAACTTCGAGAAGCGACACTTTATGTCCTTCTAAATTGCGACGAATTTCAACCCTTATTGAGCAAGACACTAAATTCTATTAATAGTTTATTCTTCAAGGTAAAAGTATTATAATGTGCTAATCTATAATTTTTTCATTGTGGTAACAATTTATTCTTAGATACATTGAACTCAGTTGAAGATGATATCACAAGCCTGAAGATAGAGAATAATTGCCGCAGATGGTTCACAATACATGTAAGTTAGAGTTTAATAAAACTATTAAACATATAAGACAATCGTTATTAGGTATCTTTAATGACGCATGAGTTTTTATGAATTACTAGATTTATCATCAGCAATTGAGTAACACGTCAGAGCTTGATAGATCTTACTTGAGGGGTCATGCACATCATGAAAATTTGAAAATTTTACGAAGTGAATGACTACAAGCTTCATACGAGGTTCTGGTCAAAAGGAATAAAAATTTATAATTCCAACATTGTGCTAAAGCAAATAATAAATTGGACAATGAGATAGATTACTATAGTAGTGTCGAAAAAGTTGTTCAACTATCTTATCCCGCCTCTGGTGGTGGAAGTGTATTCCTATTCAGCTGTGATATGTTTGATCCTGTTCCTAATCGTGGAATAAGGGATCTCCAGCCGTATAATATCGTACAAGTAAAAATGAGAGATGATAAGCTTGATCTTTTTATTTTAGTAAGACAAGTAAGTTAGATATTTATCTTCCATATCCTCACAAAATAAGAGAAAATGTTGTGTGGGTACTGGTCATAGCCAGTAAACTTACAATGATTATTGATATTCAGAATTCAATTTAACACATTGATCAGGAAATATAAATGATAGATTCATACATACTGCCTGATACTATCGATCAAGAGATCAATTTAGTGGATGCTACTGACGAACACACATAAATTGATATCGATGAACATGATTCTAATGATGTTTTGCATGAAGTAATTTTAACTATATCCTTAAGTGACTCATCAAAGGAGGTTAACTAAGATGTGTATATTTTATGTTGTTTTTTACTTTGTACTTATGTATTTTCAGTTTCAGTAGTTTGTAGTTTGCACTTTACAATTATCCCTTCCATCTTATACGTACTCTTGTGTTTTCAGCTTTAGTAGTCTCTAGATTGCATGTGATTTAGTGTTGCCATTTCTTTTTTACCATGTCTTATTATACTTTCAGCTTTAGCAAATATGTCCATGTACTACTTAAATTTACTTCCCTGCTTGCAGATGACTTCTGGATGGCCGGGAAGTCCGTGGTATGTATGTAAATCTTCCAATCCTACAAAAAGTACCGTCTGGTTCGCCCAACTAAAAACTGATTTATGTAACGTCCAAGGAGAGAAAATTAATTCATGGATATGAATATAGATTAGAAAAACTATGCTAATGAAGATCGGTTGTTTACTGTCTATTGGATTTATGGTCTGGCGGACGTCAGATTGGCCAATAACTGAGATAAGCTTCAGTTAGTTTGTTGGACGACCCCATCCCCGAACAGCGACGGCCGGAGATAAGAAGGATGGAAGGAAGTGTAGAGAAGTTAGGTGAGATTAGTTGGATGAATTGTTTAGGTTAGTTGACTTTAATTATTATAGTTTATTTTAACACAATTGGTAAGAAGATTAAAATAAAAATGCAATTTTGTCGTATTATGTAAGATAAGTACAATTAAAATAGCCCGTGTGTGTTGGCTGAGTATCTGGACCATCAGGGATTGAAATGCGATTGATTTTAAGTAAATTTAAATCATTTTATAAATATCTTTTAGTAGATGAGGCCAATAAAATATGGACAAATATGTGCTAGCAAGAATTTTGATATCTTGCAAACTACATGAAACAAGAGATCGAAATGGTTATACAAATATAAGGGTGTAAATGAGGTGAGCGGAACTTCGGTCATGGCTAATTTGAGCTTAGCTCATTTGGCAAAATGCAAGCTCGAGGTTGAGCTCGAGTAGAGCTCAAAGGACAAGCTGGGGCTCGAGCTCAGCTTTGAGTGTTGACATCAGTTCACGAGCTCAAGTATGATTGCCATTGGAGTTCAATGGACAGATCATTTAAGTGAACGATGGCCAGAGATAAGGACAAATGTCTTGACACATTTCTATTGAAGGCGTTAACGTGACGGGCTAGCAGTCGGCTAGTCGAGCCAGGTCGTGAGTCAACAAACTAAGCTGGAACTAGCCCGAACTTAAGCTCATTTATTAAATGAGCTTGAATTCGAGCTTTAGTCTTAGGCTTGATAAGCTTGACTCATGAGCATGAGCCAGCTCGCAAGCCGACTCTTATCCCTTGCGCTTCTAAGCAAACATGAAGTTAGAAACAAAATTAAATTCATTTTAGATTGCCCAATCTACTTCTTAATTCCCCCTTGATTTACATATGTAAGGTGATATTTGCTGAGCTTCATAAAAAGGCATGTTCATCCACTGCATAAAGCTCTAGAATAAAGAGACATACAAATAACATCAACAAGTCCTACAGAGGCACATCATCTCCACAAACAAAAACAACAATTAATATAAGAAAAAAAATTAATAGAGCCTGGTCAAGTCAAGTATGTCATGGCTTGGACTTGGCTTGCTCAAATCATAATTTGTTCATACTCAATTAAAACTTGAGCCGAGCTTTCATTTATATGTTAATGCTTGGCTTACTTAAAGTTTTTAATGTTCATACTTAATTTGTACTTGGATTATTCATATTAAATGAATAAACTCAAAATTCAATTGAGTAATTGATTTATTATATAAAGCTAGTAAAAAAGCTAATAAATTAAATGAGTGCCTAATTTTCTTGCAATCAACTAATATAAATAAATTCTAGCAAATTAATTCATTAAAATAAAAAAAAACTAAAAAAACATTGTTTTATATGCATATTGATATTAAATTATAATATGTTATTTTTAAAAATATAATTAAATAAATTCTAGTTAATCAACTTTAATTTAAATAATATATCATATAAATATAGGGCATTTGAAAAGTTAATTGTTGAACAACAAATGATCTTGTTCCTAAACACTAATAAACGAGTTAGACTACGTTCAAATTTTGTTCATTTAATCTTCGAATTTCAAAAAAAATATTCAAATTCATCATAAAAAAAAACAAGATCAAACATTACTCGAGTCAAGTTCAAGTTGTTCATCAAGTGCACTGGTACGTCTACAGCCCTAAACAAAACAAAATTTGTGTGCATATTATAGTCATAAATGATAAAAAATAGAAAAAAAAATATCAACAAAAAACAGATATGACTATAATCATTTTAAACAGCAAAATATCCCCTACCATCGAAAGAGTTTGCAATAACGAAAGGAACTAAAGTGCGTCACATAAAATAAATTTGAAGGGCCAAGTAATCAACGATCATGATTCAAATGAAGTAGCATGCTATCATTCATAATTCAAAGTGACAACAAAGGTTAAAATTATATATATATATATATATATATGAATTGGTATAAAGTAATTCCACTTATATAGATATATATGCTACGTTGAATATAAGTAATACCTTAAATTTGAACCTTAATGTATGTCGTTGTATGGATAAGTAACTATAGAAGTAATTGCAACAAACATATTAATTTGTGATCTTTGTAGAAGGACTTTAAGTCATGTTTAACTATTTTCTTTGGTAGACATGATTTGTGCATGATAAGTGGTTATTAATGAAACAAAGGTGGGGATATCATTGCCGAGGAATCTCTAGAGAAATAATTAAAATGTGGAGAGGGTATACTTGATCATGGACGAAGATAAAGTGAGGTCAAGAAAACGATGAAGAGATGAATTGTTTTTTTTATGTGTGGTGGCTACTAGGGGTCCGTTTGGGGCAGCTTATAACTGCGGGCGGCGTTTTGAAAACGCCNAAATCTTGTTCAAATCCTTATTATCTTATGGCGATATGATTAGGGTTGTTCAAAGGACTCGTGGTTCGTGAACAGCTCGTGTTCGGCTCGTTAGCTTAACAAGCCGAACACGAACACACTTTTTAAGCTCGAAATTTGGCTAGTTTACACCCCTAATTGCCCTCAAATTTTCGGTGTCGCCGTTTTTTATTAACGCTATTTTCTTGATATCTTCGCGATAGCACCTATACACCACACTTATAAGAATAGACGAAAGATAATATTTTCTCAAATCAAAACAAGAAATAAAAAAAAAAAAATGAAATAGTTCAATCGCCGGAGCCGGCGGAAGAAGCCGAGGAAGATTCCGATTTCTCAGGCCAGACACTAATCCTCTCCTTCTCAAACTTGATGAACAGGGCACTGACGGCAATAATAGTATAGATTTGTATAAGAAGTACCNATGCTAACCAAAATTTAACATAACGAGTCACGAACCAATTTCGAGCCAGAATGAATACAAATAATTGAATTCGAGTCATTTAGTTTCAATTTTGAGCTTAAACAACCCAATTCCGAGCCCAAATAAATTCAAATAACTCAATTTTAGCTAGCCCTTTTTGATTTCGAGCCCGCTTAACCGGAAATCAAATATTACGGGCGAAAAGCCTATTTTGAGCCGCACAAAATTTATTTGAGCTCAAAATTGGTTCTTTAAAGGAAATACAAGATGATACAAATAATAAGTGTTAAATATAAATTTTTTTATATTTTTAGCATTAGGTAACAAAAAAAATAAAGGATGCCTAAGCTTTGTTATATACATGCATGGCTCTCAAAAGTCAAATCTTTATTATTACATCCAAAATATAATTAATATTAAATTTTTAAAAGCCCAATACACCTTTTTTATGTGCATTATTCTAATACTAATGATATTAATATAAACATCAAAATTAAGTGCTAGATATATAAATACATGAGAATTTCGTGACTTGTATGTAATTTTTTTCATAATTTGTTAAGAAGGAAAAGTATCATAGGTTCCTATAAATATTTAATTTGAATCTCCTTAATTAAAAATCTCTAAATATTTTAATTATTTTATAAAATTAAAAAAATATGTATATTTACACCTATGATATTGATATTTTATAAAAACATACGAAATTTAGAAAATATTAAGGGGCGTTTGATTCAGCTTATAGGTTGCAGCAGCTTTTCAAGACGCCGCCTTTTTGTTTGAACATCAGATTGCCCTTAGAGCTGTCAAAACGGCTCGTTGTTCGCGAACAACTCGTGTTCGGCTCGTTAAGAAGCTCGTGTTCGGCTCGTTAATTTCGTTCAATAAGTTAACGAGCCAAACACGAACTAAGATGTGTTCGTTCGTGTTCGGCTCGTTTTGGACTCGAAATACTGCTCATCAAGTTTATATATATATATATATATATATATATATATATATATATATATATATATNCGAGGAGGATGGGAGGGTTTTGGGGGTTTTTTAGGGTTTAAGGATGCGGGCAAGATGAAAGGGAAGGGATTAGGGATTTGGAGCGGAGGGGGGAGGATGGAGGTCATCGCCGGGGTTTTTCACGATTTCTGAGTTACTATTTTTATTATTATTATTTTTTTTATGAGCCATTCGGTTGGTTGGAATAGATCTAAAGTTATGAAGCTCGTGGACAAGGGGCGAGCTACGTCGCGTATGGATATGTAGGGCCGGCAAATTTGCTTCGCGCCACATATTTTTTATGTATTGACATATCTACCTTTTTAAAATTTGATATTTATATTTATAATATTTACATATATAAAAATCATTTTTATGTATTTATACTCACACAAAATCTTATTACTCAAATTTTAAATATTACATAGAAATATTATTATTATAATTTTTTAAATTTAACTAATATCTTTTTCACGTGCATTTAAGTAAACTAGTAAATCATTAAAATCATTTATATATCAATATATCTATATATTTCATAAACTTTAGATCAATAATCATATCTATAAATTTTCAAGAATATAATCTTATAATTTAAAAATAGTAAAGAATTTCACGAATTAAGAGGAATTCTGTCCCTCCCGGCCTAGTACTGCTCATAAGAGCTCTTTCAATTGCCGCTATTGCTCCCGCCGCCGTGCACCGAAGGCCTGAAGTGATGCGAACTCTGATTCGAATGGCGAGTATCTTTCCGCACATTGGAACCCACCGGATTCCGCAGCTCCGCCGGGGGTTTTCGTGCTTTGCCGACGCTTCATCGAAGGTTTGCCTGCTTAATGGCTGGCTAATCTATATAAATATATCCTTATGCCCTAAAAATGTTACCTCTACTACGAATTCCATCAAATCCAGGAAGCTATCGGGTGAGTGGATGGATTTCGTAGGGAAAACATTAGACGTGGCTTGTAGGAGTAAAATCGAGTTGCCAGGGTTTAAGGTTTAGTCATTCAGGAGTGTCTGTGTGGGGTGACAGATTTTGAAATTGTAGGGTAGAAGGTGCCATGCCGTAGATGGTCCATCCAAGAAATGAATGACAATGGCATATTGTTTACCTTAAATAAAATGCCCGAGTCTAAGGATTGCCGGAAGTCTGCATGGTCACAACAACTGGAAGATCAGCTGCTGGTGTTAAATCTCATTGAAGGGAGTTATTTTAGAACTTACCTGGTTAATGCACAGTTTGTCATCGGGAGAATTCCTGGTTTCATTTGTTCTCTGCTATGTTACAGTCTTTATCTTGTTTTGTTTTACTGTATTAGGGTTGTAAACCAGCTGAGCTTGAGGGTGCCCAATATTTGTTCAAAAATTTTTTGGCTCTAAATAGACTCTATTCGAAATGACTAGTGAATTGTATGCTCGTGTTTGGCTTGATTCAAATTCATTTGTTTATTTCATATCATGCTCGACTCGAAATAAAAATTTATTGAAGTTTACTAAATCAAAATAATATAATTGAATTTCAAAAATCATTTTTTTTAAACCCCTTTCATAGGGAGGAAAAGTACTGGTCCAGTTTTGCATTCACAGCCCCATGACTCGTACGTAATTAAACTTTCAAACCCTTGCACTTGGTTTTTTTATTTAATCAACACTCATCAATAACTATTCCCCGATGTGGGACTAAATACAAAAAACATTGGGGGTTGGAGGGGAGGGGAGGGGAGGGGAGGGGAGGGGGGGAAGGTGAGGGGACAAACCAAATCTTTAATATCATATCAAAGATACTACTATTTAACGTTTAAAATGTGAAATGCACCTTTCGATGCCTAGATAAGGTGGCATATGTGTAAAAATTGAATTTTAGGTATTATATATCTAAATACAGAAGAATTGAGCGGTATGCATGTAAATCTTCCAAAATTCTATCTCTTTTAATTGTTTTTTTTGCAACTTTTGCATTACAAAATTACTCAGTTTTTTGGAGACATTTGAGAGAAATTATTGTTTTTGAGTTAATAATAAAAAAAGTAAATTAATTTAAATTTAGTTATTTTTAAATTAAATTATAAATTTAGTTATATTTATAATAGTTATCATCGAGCTTTAAAAATTTAATATAGAAATATTATTATAAATTTATTTATTATTTAAATAATTCAAGCTAAAACGAGTCAAACACGATTTAACAAAATTTTTTTCTTGTTTGACTCATTTATAAATTAAGCTAAAAAAATTAGTCATGTTTGACTTATTTGTTTAACGAACGAATTGAAACAAGCTACTTAGCGAGCTAAACATAAGCTTTCGTGAACGACGAACTATTTTGATAGCCCTAACCATTTATGAAAGGTTGGCATTTACTAGGATGTGCGGGATTGTCAATTCAGAAAATCCCTCAAACTGTTTAAAATCGTGTGATGTGGCCTTACTTTTGTGATATATTTTCAGGATACTCCACAACCATTCAACGAATGTGATGAATTTATGACATGGCTAAGGAAGAAGACTGGCCTTGAGATATCATCAGTGTTATCTATTGGAAATTCTCGTTATGGCAGGTTTTCCATTTCACCAGCTCTTTCTTCTTTGTCTGTGCATGCATGAAGTGATTCCTTAGAAAGGATTAAAGAAATTGATCAGAACTTATGTACATGTTCTCTTAGAAGTTTAATTCATATTTAATGTACTGCATCCATTGATGAAGCTCAATTCAATTGATGTAAAATCACATGTATTTTTCTTTTTATCAGCACATCTGAAGCACTTTTTTATAATAGTGTGTTACATTCAAAGTTGTTTTTTACTCCCAATTCCTGAGGTTTCAAAATATTTTTGGAAGTTTCTTAGCCCAATACTTGTATTTTGGCTGCCAGATTATTCATTAATCATAAATTGATCACTTAAACCTCAGAGAGTTGAACTTTACTACAAGGCCGCTGTGAGGTGTAGGGAACAAAATTTGAATAATGAAAATTTTTTATATATTGGTATGTTAGTTCATCAACCTCTTGGTTGTTTAAATACGAGTATTTGAGCATTGTACATTCAGATTAAGGGCCCGTTTGGGGCAACTTAATTGGCGCGGTGCATTCTAAAAGCACCGGATGAAGCGTTTGGAAATAGCGGTGCGACAACGTTCCTTAAAAAATTATGTTAAACGTGGGTCGCGGGGTTTCTTCGCGATCCTATTACGCTACTACCCTCTCGTGCTCCCCTCTCACTGCTGACCTCTCTCTTGCGTTTCTTGTAACTTAGTCACGCCTCTCCGATCGCTCTTCTCTTGCACCTCTCTCCTGTGGCAACGAGTTTCCTTTCTCCTTTCCCTCTTCCCTCTTCCCTCCGATCTCTGGTGGCAACGGATTGCCTCTCTACTCTCCCCTTCCCTCTGATCTCTGACTTTCTCTCTGTTATTGAGCTCTTCGTCCTCCCACGGTATCATCTATTTTTTTCAATGAAATGACTTTCTCTTTGCGATTTGTGACTTTTTTATTTGCGGTTTAAAGTGATCATTTAGAATTTGCTATTTCTGGATTTTTCATTTGCGGTTTGAGGTGAGAATTCAGATTTTGCGATTTGTGGCTTTCTTTTTGTGATTTGGAAGTTGAATTTTGCAAATTTGCTGCTAAATGTGATATGGAATGGGGTTTTATCTATATTTTTTATGTTTGAGTGAGAATGTGAGATATGACTGAAAGAGGGTGTTTGATTTGTTGTTAGTAATGTTTCGAGTGCCCTGTATGTAGCAGCCACAAATAAAAAATATGGGGACGGGGGGGGGGGGGGGGTTTTTTTTTTTTTNTCCCAACAAAAAATATTATTAAGACTATAAATAAAAATAAGATAAATATAATAAAATCTTAGGCATTTGTCCCCTCATGCCACATAATCTTCAAAGTTAACATAATATATATAATCTTACCTTTAAATGGAAAAGGTGCATTTAACTTTTATGAAAGATTTAGGGCCCGTTTGAGACAGTTTATAAGTGCGGGCAGCGTCTTTAAAACACCGCCGTACCGTTTCTTTCGCGCGTCTCGTCAGCTTATCGGAAACCGCGTTTGGGTTTTTACACTAAAAGCAGACTGCGGGCCGCGTTTCAGAATAAACAACTTATCCAGAAACGCTTAAGCTGCCCTAAACGCACACTTAGATGGTATAAATATAAAAATCAAACTTCTGTTCATGAATATGTAAATACATAAGAGCCAGGTGGTATCTATGAAAATTCCCTAATTTTGAAACGCAAGGGATAAATATGGAATAGAAAATTTGCTTGTGATGTTTGTACAGTTGACCAAGAAGACATAGGCAGGCTGTTGTGGGAGGCAAAATATTTATTTTTTGTGAAAAATAAATTGATCGACGCCACAGCTCCCATGCTGATTATCTCACAGCAGCGTACGACGACGTTGTTTTGCGTGCGCTTTGCCTGATCAGCCTCTTATCATTTTTGTTTAGTCCCTGCCATTTGTTAATCATCATGCGATTATCAATTAATTAATTATTTTCTCCTAATTATGTTTGTTTAATATTCAGCATTATCCAATATTTACCATTTTTTTCAATATTCATGTTTTAATTATTACGATTCGATAATTATCATCCAACTGTCATTATGATAATTATTGTGTGTGTGTATTAAGAGACAGGTTGAAGTACTATTTATTGTGTGTGTGTATAAATAGGGGAATAATTTTATGAATAAGACATAAGAAGTACAATTTATTATTGTTCATTTGTCTCTTTTTTATCTATCTTTCTCTCTTTCTCTTCTCTTACATTTTTTTCATTGGGTCTGATTTATGGATAAATCAGGATTTGATATCTTAAAAAGTATGGTGAGCATGAATCATGTTATAAACAAGAAGTAAAGTAGCTCAAAAAGATGAAACCCCTAACAGAGACGCCAACAACATGGAGTGCATTAGAGAATTTGTGGATCAATAGATTTAGGAGTTCAATGATCAAATGTTGGATGTTGTCTGAGGCGCTCTCAACCAGGGAAGAGATCATATACTATTTGTATAACAAGTATACTTGTGTGATTCACAAGTGCTTCAAACCATTTGGTTTGTATCAAGCTTCTAGAGTTATTACTGGGGAACGATATTGAAATCAAAATTAGTAAAATTTTAGTCAAACTGTTAAGGTATAGACTTAACTATAGTGTTGTACATTTACTGCAATTTATTTGCTATTTCCTGTGTTTAAGAAAATCCAAAAATAATTTGTTGTGTGTTCCTTATTTTACTATTAAATTATTACAAAAGTTTTACTAGTTTTTCATCAGTGCGAAAATTGTGCTTTGTTTGCCTTTTACATTTGCATGTGTTCTTCCTTTGCTATTTTTGTTTTAGTAGAATTTCTTTTTATTGAATTATGTATTTTTCGTAATTAATATTGTAAAATTGTATTAATTAATGATTATTTACATATTTTTGAACAAATTGAAATGAACTGTTAAGAACAAAGCATGTTAGAAGGATTCATATGTGAGACATATTTACCGTAGAACGCCACCACTTTCCGCACCTACTATTTCGTGCAAGAACAATCCACATCATTGGGTGTGTTGCCCCCCTCGACACTCTCTATTTTTTAGTAGTTTGTTAAAGCATCAATGTGGTGCACATCACGTTATCTTAGTGATCAGGAACTTCGAGAAGCGACACTTTATGTTCTTCTAAATTGCGACGAATTTCAACCCTTATTGAGTAGGACACTAAATTCTATTAATAGTTTATTCTTCAAGGTAAAAGTATTATAATGTGCTAATCTATAATTTTTTCATTGTGGTAACAGTTTATTCTAAGATATGCTGAACTCAATTGAAGATGATATCACAAGCCGGAAGATAGAGAATAATTGCCGCAGATGGTTCACAACACATGTAAGTTAGAGTTTAATAAAACTATTAAACATATAAGACAATCTTTATTAGGTATCTTTAATGACACATGAGTTTCTATGAATTACTAGATTTATCATCAGCAATTGAGTAACACATCAGGGCTTGATAGATCTTGCTTGAGGTGTCATGCACATCGTGAAAATTTGAAAATTTTATGAAGTGAATGACTACAAGCTTCATACGAGATTTTGGTCAAAAGGAATAAAAAATTATAATTCTAACATTTGTGCTAAAGCAAATAATAAATTGGACGATGAGATAGATTACTATAGTAGTGTCGAAAAAATTGTTCAACTATCTTATCCCGCCTCTGTTGGTGGAAGTGTATTCCTATTCAGCTGTGATATGTTTCATCCTGTTCCTAATTGTAGAATAAGGGTTATCCAGCCGTATAATATCATACAAGTAAAAATGAGAGATGATAAGCTTGATCTTTTTATTTTAGTAAGACAAGTAAGTTAGATATTTATCTTCCATATCCTCACAAAATAAGAGACAATGTTGCGTGGGTACTAGTCATAGCTAGTAAACTTACAATGATTATTGATGTTCATAATTCAATTTAACTCATTAATCAGGAAATAGAAATGATAGATTCGTACATACTACCTGATACTATCGATCAAGAGATCAATTTAGTGGATGCTACTGACAAACACACATAAATTGATATCGATAAACACGCGATTCTAATGATGTTTTGCATGAAGTAATTTTAACTATATCCTTAAGTGACTCATCAAAGGAGGTTAACTGAGATGTGTATATTTTATTTTCTTTTTTACTTTGTACTTATGTATTTTCAGTTTCAGTAGTTTGTAGTTTGCACTTTACAGTTATCCCTTCCATTTTATATGTACTCTTGTGTTTTCAGTTTTAGTAGTCTCTAGATTGCATGCGATTTAGTGTTGCCCTTTCTTTTTTACTATGCATTATTGTACTTTCAGCTTTAGCAATATCTCGATGTACTAATTAAATTTACTTCCCTGCTTGCAAATGACTTCTGGATGGACGGGAAGTCTGTGGTATGTATGCAAATCGTCCAATCCTACAAAAATAACAGTCTCTCAAAGTACTGTCTGGTTCGCCCAACTAAAAACTGATATATGTAACGTCCAGGGAGGGAAAATTAATTCATGGATATGAATATAGATTAGAAAACTATGCTTATGAAGATCGGTTGTTTACTGTCTATTGGATTTATGGTTTGGCGGACGTCAGATTGGCCAATAACTGAGATAAGCTTCAGTTAGTTTGTTGGACGACCCCATCCCTGAACAGCGACGGCCGGAGATAAGAGGGATGGAAGGAAGTGTAGAGAAGTTAGATGAGATTAGTTGGATGAATTGTTTAGGTTAGTTGACTTTAATTATTATAGTTTATTTTAACGCCATTGGTAAGAAGATTAAAATAAAAATGCAATTTTGTCGTATTATATAAGATAAGTACAGTTAAAATAGCAAAGTATGCATGAGGTATAAGAATTATTATTATTTTTTCGGTTTTTTATTTTATTTTATTTATATAGTCACAGCTTTCGTGATCTGAGGCTCTTATTTAGCCCGTGTGTGTTGCCTGAGTATCTGGACCATTAGGGATTAAAATGCGATTGATTTTAAGTAAATTTAAATAATTTTATAAATATCTTTTAGTAGATGAGGCCAATTAAATATGGACAAATATGTGCTAGCAAGAATTTTGATATAATGCAAACTACATAAAACAAAAGATCGAAATGGTTATACAAATATAAGGGTGTAAATGAGGTGAGCGGAACTCCAAGTCATGGTTAACTTGACCTTAGCTCATTTGGCAAAATGCAAGCTCGAGTAGAGCTCAAAGGATGAGCTCGGCTTTGAGGCCTGACATAAGTTCAAGAGCTCAAATATGATTGCCATTGGAGTTCACTGGACAGATCATTTAAGTGAGCGATGGCCAGAGATAAGGACAAATGTCTTGACACATTTCCATTGAAGGCATTAACGCGACGGGCCAGCAGTCGGCTGGTCGAGCCAGGTCGTGAGTCAACAAACTAAGCCACAACTAGCTCGAACTTAAGCTCATTTATTAAATGAGCTTGAACTCGAGCTCTAGTCTTAGGCTTGATAAGTTTGACTTATGAGCATGAGCCAGCTCGCAAGCTAACTCTTATCATTTACGCTTCTAAGCAAACATGAAGTTAGAAACAAAATTAAATTCATCTTAGGTTGCCCAATCTACTTCTTAATTCCCCCTTGATTTACATATGTAAGGTGATATTTGCTAAGCTTCATAAAAAGGCATGTTCATCCACTGCATAAAGCTCTAGAATAAAGGGATATACAAATAACATCAACAAGTCCTACAGAGGCACATCATCTCCACAAACAAAAACAACAATTAATATAAGAAAAAAAATTAATCGAGCCTAGTTAAGTTAAGTATGTCATTGCTTGGACTTGGCTTGCTCAAATCATAAATTGTTCATACTCAATTAAAACTTGAGCCGAGCTTTCATTTATATGTTAATGCTTGGTTTATTTAAGTTTTTAATGTTCATACTTAATTTGTACTTCGATTATTCATATTAAATGAATAAACTCAAAATTCAAGTGAGTACTTGATTTATTATATAAAACTAGTAAAAAAGCTAAAAAATTAAATGAGTGCCTAATTTTCTTGCAATCAACTAATATAAATAAATTCTAGCAAATTAATTCATTAAAATTAAAAAAAAAAACTAAAAAAACATTATTTAATATGCATATTGATATTAAATTATAATATGTTATTTTTAAAAATATAATAAAATAAGTTCTAATTAATCAAATTTTATTTAAATAATATATCATATAAATATAGAGCATTTGAAAAGTTAATTGTTGAACAACAAATGAGCTTGTTCCTAAACACTAATAAACGAGTTGGACTACGTTCAAATTTTGTTCATTTAATCTTCGAGTTTCAAAAAAATGTTCAAATTTATTATTGTATTGATTCAAAAAAAAAAACAAGATCAAGCATTACTCGAGTCAAGTTCAAGTTGTTCATCAAGTGCACGGGTACGTTTACAACTTTAAACAAAACAAAATTTGTGTGCATATTATAGTCATAAATGATAAAAAATAGAAAAATTTCGGTGTAGAGGAGCTTTGTGAAAGATCTGTCCAATCGGGGGAGTTTTATTAAGTAGGTTGGGGGTACAGGAGCAGCACCCCGCGGTTTGGTACAAGGGTAATTTAAGTAATTACATATTATACTATAGGGTTATATATATGTCATATTTGTAACCCTAGGGGAGTCTTAGAGACTCAGGGATTTTGAATCTTGTATTATGTACTATTTTCTGAATATTGAAGAAAGTCGTCGCTCTGCTCCCAAGGATGTTGGCATCTTTGTCGAATCTTGTAAATCTCTGTGTGTTTTTCTGGATTTGTGTCGATTCTTATTTTTCTTTGCCCTAATTTTTTAACAAGTGGTGTCAGAGCGAGGTTCGAGGGCAGAGAAGAAAAATTTGGGCGGCACAGGAATAAATAAGCTTTTGGCATAGGAGATTGACAGCTAGGGAAGGATTTCAGCAAGGTTCGTGGCAGTTCAAATTTCGGTGTAGAGGAAGTTCGGAGATGTAGAGGGCTTCGGACGGTTTGGTAGGAATACGATGGCTTTTCCGTGAAGGCTTCAAGTGCGACACCAGACACACACGGACAGTAGGAGTTTCACAAAGCTTCGGAGGAGTCGACGAGATCGGCATAGGCACAGGAAAGCGTCAGCAAGATCGATAGAGGAATCGCGGCGTTCGCGATCGCAATAGAGGAATCGTGGCTTCGACTTTGACGGTTTGGACGGGCTTCGGTTTGAGAAGAGGTTAGAACGTCAAGCGAAGTCGCTACAGGCAGAAAAGGAAGGTTTAACGTCAGCCTAGAGCGGAGGCAAAAATTGGAAACTCTGATTTCATTCCTTTGTTAGAGGCAGAAAAAAATTGGAAGAGAAATCAAGTTCCGTTTTTATTTCTTTGCGGGAGGCGAGAAGAAAATTAGAAGGAAATAATTTTTAATTTTATTTCTTTGCTGCAGAGAAGAAATTTGGAAGTGATAATTTCCAGATTTCTCTAGTGGAAATAAAGAAAATTTTCTTCTATTAACCAAAAAAATCTTGCTGCACGCGGAGATGTTATAAGACGCAGGAAATACAAGGAAAGTGAATCTACTGCTGCACTCAGGAAAAGAAAGATTTCTTTCTAGAAGGAAAGCAGAGAGAGAGCTTTTCTGGAAGGAAACGGAAACATAGCTTTTTTAAGAAGAAAATCATAATTTTTCTAGAAGGAAAAATGAGCTTTTCTGGAAAGCGGAAGCTGAGCTTTTCTTTGAAGTTTAAGGAAAAAGATTTTTGAGAAAGTTTAATTAAGAAAAATTTAATTAAGAGAAAGTCTTTTTTCTGTGAAACTTAATTAAAGGAATCTTAATTAAGAGACTACTTAAAAAGATTTGTGGCCTAACCCACATTGGTGCATAATAAACTCCATGATGTATTTTCTCCTAAGAGGCTGGATATTCGTCAATGTGAAGATTTGTTAGACATATGTACTTCTCCTAAGGGGCTAGATATTCGCCAAGGTAAAGATTTTTTTGGTATATGTATTTCTCCTAAAGGGGCTAAATATTCGCCAAGGTGGAGATTTGTTAGGTATGACTCATAATACCATAATTTGGAGTCTCTTGGAATTGAAGAGGAGTGTCTCTTGGAATTTAGTGGGTTGAGGGGAGCGAGGGCGCAGCGGAAGCGTGGTGGCCCAACCCACACTAGTGCATAATAAACTCCATGATGTATTTTCTTCTAAAGGGTTGTATATTCTCCATGGTGGAGAATTGTTGTACATATGTATTTCTATTAAGGGGCTGGATATTCACCAAGGTGGAGATTTGTTAGGCATATGTATTTCTCTTAAGGGGTTAGATATTCACCAAGTTAGAGATTTCTTGGGTGTATGTATTTCTCTTAAGAGACTGGATATTCTCCAAGGTGGAGATTTGTTAGGTATGACTCATATGCCAAAAATAGGACAAGTGCTGGAGCGGAGCGGAGCTCACGAGCGGAGTAGAGCGGAAGGATTTGTCTAATCAGGGGAGTTTCATTATGTTGGGGGTGCGGGTGCAACACCCCGCGATTTAGTACATGAGTAATTTAAGTAATTACATATTGTACTATAGGGTTATATATATGTCATATTTGTAACCTTAAGGGAGTCAAAGACTCTGATATTCCGAATATTGTATTATGTACTCTTTTCTGAATATTGAAGAAAGCCGCCGCTCTGCTCTTGATGATGTAGGCATCTCTGCCGAATCTCGTAAATCTTTGCATGTTCTTTTGGATTTGTGTTGATTCTTGTTTTTTTTTATTTGCCCATATTTCTCAACAAAAATCCTATATTACTTGAGCGATATTGTTGGTCACCAAATCAGGGGATCTCTTGTTTGTTTTGAAGTTATATTTAATACATACATATATATATATATATATATATATATATATATAATTTTGAAAAGTGACATTTTAAGACCGAGTCAATCCCATATCTTTAATAGTTTAAGTAATCAAACACAGCAAACAAGCAATGCATTAATTCCGATGAATAAAACATATTCTTGGATAGTGAGACTCAATTAAACAAACTAGTGAATTTATGACATCTATTTGGCTGTGAAACTCTTATGTTGAACAACCAATTCTCCTATCTAGTATAATGATTGGATAATGTTTATATTACCTAGTTTCTAAAGTTTTTTATAAGAGTAAACTTCTATACCTAATTCTCACCGTAAATGCCAACATAATTTATTTTTATTCATGAATATATGCTAATGTAAGTTTCTGCTATAGATTTATGGTAAGAAAACACGACTCAAAATATGCACTCCCACCTTGAACATATCTCTCTCTCTCTCTCTCTCTCTCTCTCTCTCTCTCACTATATATTTATATTCTTAAAATATATCTTAAGTTTAAGAGTTCAAGTTAGCTCATGATCGGATTTGTTTAATATAAAAAAATATAAAATAAAATTAATTTAAGTTAATTTTATAATAAGTTGATAAATAGAACGGACAACTTTTAAATAAATAATAAGAAATCAATTAATATAAAATACATATTATTAATTTATAATATTTTTTAATGTGAATTTAGCTCTCACTCGCTCGAAAATCGATTCGAATTGTGGCTCAGTTTGAGATCGGATCGAAATAAATGAGTCGAGCTATGAGTTGAAACTTTGGATCTACTTTTTTTCGAGCCGATGTTGAGCCATACATTGATCAACTCAAACTGACTCAAGATCAGCTCCTCGTACTTTTTATTTATAAAAATTATATATATATATATATATATATATATATATATATATATATANGCCCCAAACGGTTTAGAGATGAGTTAGATTACATAAGAGGGTGAAACTATGATGGAGTTCGTGTGAAAAATCCACCCATAGTCATTACAAAAAGTTTTCTTTTTCTGTATTTTTTCCTTGGGATGGGGATGGATGGCAGATGATGGAAGTGAGCATCCGAATGATGAATTTTCATGGTTTCTTTACAATTGAAAGATGTTTGATCAAGTCTCCCATTACAATCATAACCTTGAATTGATTTAGACCATGGTGTTTAGGCGGCTTCTTGTAATTATGAAGACATTTAAGAGATTCAAATTTACATATTTAACACTTAAACTTTAGTATTTACTTACATAACATCTGAAACACTCATGTGGAGAAAAGATGACCTTCCTCTCAAATCTTAAATCTACCCATGTTTATTTAAATTTAATTCAGGAAGGCACTTCAAGGCCAAATTTACCATTACCCCGGTGTCTTTAGTCTCAACCATTAGAACTTGGAGTAAGTTTTTCAAATCAGCTTTTGAATTATGGCCTTTAGCGATATTGGGGTTTTAAAAGCAATTTGTTAGGTATGACTCATATACCATAAATGAGACAGATGTTGGAGCTGAGCGGAGCCCACGAGCGGAGTGGAGCGGAAGAATCTGTCCAATCGGGAGAGTTTCATTATGTGGGTTGGGGGTGCGAGGATAACACCCCGCGATTTGGTACATGAGTAATTTAAGTAATTACATATTGTACTATAGGGTTATATATATGTCATGTTTGTAACCTTAAGGGAGTCAGAGACTTTGATATTCTGAATCTTGTATTATGTACTCTTTTCTGAATATTGAAGAAAGCCGCCACTCTGCTCCTGAAGATGTAGACATCTTTTGTTTGTCACCAAATCAGGGGATCTCTTGTTTGCTTTCAAGTTATATTTAATTTAATATATATATAATTTTGAAAAGTGACATTTTAAGACTGAGTCGATCACATATCTTTAATAGTTTAAAAAAATCAAACACAACACCATAAGCAATGCGTTAATTCCGATGAATAAAAAATATTATTGAATAGTGAGACTCAATTAAACAAGCTTGTGAATTTATAACATCTATTTGGCTGTGAAACTCTTATGTTGAATAACAAATTCCCCTATCTTGTATAATGATTGGATGAGGTTTATATTACCTGGTTTCTAAAGTTTCCTGTAAAAGTAAGCCTTTATAGTTAATTACATCTTAAATAACCGATGTTACTTAAGAAAACTTTTCAAGAAGTTCAAAGTTTAGTTTTTCAAGGTACTTTGTAATAAATAACAAGTGGGAAAGAATCAAGTGAGAAGAGTTATTTTTTGAATCAATCTAGTGAAGGCTAGGGGACGTCACGGGACTGTGACGAACCTCAGTGACTTCCCAAGCTATTCTATTGTTTGGTTTCACGTTTTCAAAGTAAACTTATTTATCATTCAAACCTACCTATTTTTATTATATATGGCCTACATTTATATAATATCGATCATGCAAATAACATGAAAAAATAGGAGGCTTTATGACATATCGAACAACAGCCTCAGAATAAACTTACTCCATTATTTGAAAAACTTACTATAGGTTTTCTTTTAATGTATCTTATAAATTTCACAACCATTAAAACTTGGAGTAAGTGTTTCAAATCGAGTGTTTTAGAAGATATTTTAATTAGCTATTTTTTATTATCATTAAAAAAAAGGGCAATTACAAACATACCACCCCAAATTTGCTATTTACAAATCAACCACCTCTTTCATGCATTTTTCAAATTCTCTCCCAATCATCAAAATTCATGGTAAACCCCCAACCCATATTGTTCATTTTTATTTATTTGCGGCCCGCAGCGGTCAAATTACAACCTACTTTTAGCGTAAAAAACTCAAACGCGACAGTTAATGTTATCAAAAACGCGTAAACCAAACGGTTAGACAACATTTTAAAAAACGTCACCGCACTTATAAGCTGCCCCAAACGGGCCCTAATTCTCACACTTAAATGCTAACGTAATTTATTTTTATTCATGAATTATTAATAACAATATATGCTAATGTGAGTTTCTGCTATATGGATTTGTGGTGAGAAAAACTCGACTCAAAATATGCACTCCTATCCCGACATCTCTCTCTGTCTCTGTCTTTGTTTCTCTCACTATATATATATTATTAAAACACATCTTAAGTTTACGAGTTCAAGCTAGCTCATGATCCGATTTGTTTAATATAAAAAATATAAAATAAAATTAATTTAAGCTAATTTTATAATAAATTGATAAATAGAACCAACAATTATTAAATAAATAATAAAAAATTAACTAATACAAAATACATATTATAATTTTTTAATATTTTTAATACCTTAAATATACAAGTTTGTAATTTTAATATATTTTTAGTTTATTTTATGTTTTTTTTTTAAATAGAGCAGGCTCATGAGCTAACGAGTTGAGTCGGGTTTGACTAGAGCTTGGATTGTTAGCTCATCGAGCCCAGTTTAGGAGCCATTTATTAGGCCGAGCTCAAGCCGACTCACGAGCTCTAATTTTGTTTTAAAAAATATCAGTTAATTAAAATATTTTTTTAAAATGTCGGCTACTCTGATTAAAAATTTACTCGTAGGAATGTGAATTTAGCTCACTCACTCGAAAATCGATTCGAATTGTGGCTTAAATTGAGATTGGATCGAAATAAATGAGTCTCGCTATGAGTTGAAACTTTGGATCTACTTTTCTTCGAGCTGGTGTTGAGCTATATATTGATCAGCTCAAATTGACTCAAGACGAGTCACGAGCGAATTTCGAGCCAGAATGGAGTCAAATAATTGAATTCGAGCCATTTAGTTTCAATTTTGAGCTTAAACAACCCAATTCCAAGCTGAAATAAAACCAAATAACTCAATTTTAGCCGGCCCTTTTTTATTTCGAGCCCGCTTAACCCGAAATCAAATATAATGGGCGAAAAGCCTATTTGAGCCGCACAAAATTTATATGAGCTCAAAATTGGATCTTTAAAGGAAATACAAGATGACACAAATCATAAGTGTTAAATATATAAATTTTTATATTTTTAGCATTAGGTAACAAAAAAAATAAAGGGAAATTTACTTGATGCTTCCATATCTAATGCCTAAGCTTTGTTATATACATGCTTGGCTCTCAAAAGTCAAATCTTTATTATTACATCCAAAATATAATTAATATTAAATTTTTAAAAGCCCAAATACACCTTTTTTATGTGTATTATTCTAATACTAATGATATTAATAAAAACATCAAAATTAAGTGCTAGATATATAAATACATGAGAATTTCGTGACATGTATGTAATTTTTTCATAATTTCTTAAGAAGGAAAGTATCATAGCTTCCTATAAATATTTAATTAGAAACTCCTTAATTAAGAATCTCTAAATATTTTACTTATTTTAAAAAATTAAAAAATATATATATTTACACCTATGATATTGATATTTTATTAAAACATAAATATTAAGGGGCTGTCTGGGGCAACTTATAGCCGTTTGAATATGACAATCACCCCCAAATTTTTGGTGCGGCGTTCTATCATCCCTATTTTCCTCTTAAGCTCGATATCACCCATACACCCCACTTATAAGAATAGACGAAAGATAATATTTTCTCAAATCAAAACAACAAATAAAAAAAATAAAAAAGAAACAGATCAATCGCCGGAGCCGGCGGAAGAAGCCGAGGAAGATTCCGATTTCTCAGGCCAGACACTGATCCTCTCCTTCTCAAACTTGATGAACAGGGCACTGACGGCAATAATAGTATAGATTTGTATAAGAAGTACCGGCGGCGTATGGTAGCTAAAAATCCCTTTCCCACTCCCAAGCTCCACCAAAACCACCGCCGCTAACCCTAGCCCAGCAATCCGCCCATTAATCCGCTCACTGTAAGGCGTAAACCCCACCTCCACCTTCTCCCCGCTCACCGTCACCGCTTCTCTTAGCGGGATAGGCGGTAGCATAACTCCCTTCCCCTTCTTACCGCCGCCGCCGCCGCCGGATTTCCGCGCTCGCCGCTGCTCCGCTTTCTTCCCCGTGCCGCTCNTTCACTGTAAGGCGTAAACCCTACCTCCACCTTCTCCCCGCTCACCGTCACCGCTTCTCTTAGCGGGACAGGCGGTAGCATAACTCCCTTCCCCTTCTTACCTCCACCACCGCCACCGCCGGATTTCCGCGCTCGCCGCTGCTCCGCTTTCTTCCCCGTGCCGCTCCGGTACTTAATCCGCATCTGAGACAGACGGTTCTCGAATTCGCTTTCTTCGATGCCTCCGTCGTCGGGCGGCGCCGGAGGTTCGCCGTCATCGGCGGCGCTGCGAGGAGGAATGGGGGAGAGGGAGGATTTTGTGGGTTTTTTAGGGTTTAAGGATGCGGGCAAGGTGAAGGGGAAGGGATTAGGGATTTGGAGCGGAGGGGGGAGGATGGAGGTCATCGCCGGGGTCTTTCACGATTTCTGAGTTATTATTATTATTTTTATTTTTTTATGAGCCATTCGGTTGGTTCGAATAGATCTAAAGTTATGAAGGTCGTGGACAAGGGGCGAGCTACGTCGCGTATGGATATGTAGGGCCGGCAAATTTGCTTCGCGCCACCTATTTTTTTATGCATTGACATATCTTCCTTTTTACAATTTGATATTTATATTTATAACATTTACATATATAAAAATCATTTTTATGTATTTATACTCACACAAATAGGGATGTAAACGAGCCGAACACGAGCAAGCCAAGTGTTTGGCTCGTTTATATTTCGAGCTCAAAAAGTGTGTTCGTGTTCGGCTCGTTTACTTAACGAGTCAACCAATAGCTGTTCACAAACAAATAATCCTTTTAATGGTCATAATCATGTAGTCATAAGATAATAAGAGTTTGAACAAGATTTAAAAATTATTATTTATATTAAAACATCATTTGAATCTAANTATCAATATATCTATATATTTCATAAACTTTAGATCAATAATCATGTCTATAAATTTTCAAGAATATAATCTTATAATTTAAAAATAGTAAAGAATTTCACAAATTAAGAGGAATTCTGTCCCTCCCGGGCTAGTACTGCTCATAAGAGCTCTTTCAATTGCCGCTATAGCTCCTGCCGCCGTGCACCGAAGGCCTGAAGTGATGCGAAGTTTGATCCGAATGGCGAGTATCTTTCCGCACATTGGAACCCACCGGATTCCGCAGCTCCGCCGGGGGTTTTCGTGCTTTGCCGACGCTTCATCGAAGGTTTGTCTGCTTAATGGCTGGCTAATCTATCTAAATATATCCTTATGACCTAAAAATGTTACCTCTACGACGAATTCCATCAAATCCAGGAAGCTATCGGGTGAGTGGATGGATTTCGTATGGCAAACAGTAGACTTGGTTTCTAGGAGAAAATTCGAGTTGCTAGGGTTTAAGGTTTAGTCATTCAGAAGTGTCTGCGAGGGGTGAAGGATTTTGAAATTGTTGGTAGAAGGTGCTATGTCGTAGATGGTCCATCAAATACGTAGGAAAATAATGACAACGGGATACCTTAAATAAAATGCTAGAGTCTAAGCGGATTGCCGAAACTCTGCATGGTAACAACAACTGGAAGATCAGTTGCTGAAGTTAAATCTCAATCGAAGGGAATTATTTCAGAACTTACCTGGTTAATGCACAGTTTGTCATCGGGAGAATTCCTGGTTTCATTTGTTCTCTGCTATGTTACAGTCTGTATCTTGTTTTGTTTTACTGTATTAGGGGTGTAAACCAGCCAGGCTCGAGGGAGCCCAATCTCTGTTCAAAATTTTTTTGGCTCGAAACAGACTCGTGTTCAAAATGATTAGTGAATTGTATGCTCGTGTTCGGCTTGATTCAAATTCATTTGTTTATTTCAGATCATGTTCGACTTGAAATGAAAATTTATTGAAATTCAATAAATCAAAATAATATAATTGAATTTCAAAAATCAAATTTTTATTTAAACCTCTTTCATAGAAAGGAAAAGTACCGGTCTAGTTTTGCATTCAAAGCCCCATGACTCGTACACAGTTTAACTATCAAATACTTGCTCTTGGTTTTTTTATTTAATCGACAATCATCAATTACTATTCCCCGATGTGGGACTAAATACAAAAAACATTGGGGATTGGGGGGGAGTCAAACCAAATCTTTAATATCATATCAAAGATACAATTATTTAACGTTTAAACTGTGAAATGCATCTTTGATACCTAGATAAGGTGGCATATGTGTAAAAATTGAATTTTAGGCATTAGATATCTAAATACAGAAGAATTGAGTGGCATGCATGTAAATCTTCCAAAATTCTATCTCCTGTATTTGTTTTTGTTGTAACTTTTGCATTAAAAAATTCTTCAGCTTTTTTGAGACATTTTGAGAGAATTTATTGTTTTTGAGTTAATAATAAAAAAAGAAAATTAATTTAAATTTAGTTATTTTTAAATTAAATTATAAATTTAGTTATATTTTATAATATTTATCATCAAGCTTTAAAAATTTAATATAGAAATATTATTATAAATTTATTTATTATTTAAATAATTCAAGCTAAAACGAGTCAAACACGATTTAACAAAATTTTTTTCTTGTTTGACTCNAATTTTTTTCTTGTTCGACTCGTTTATAAATTAAGCTAAAATAATTTGTTCGTGTTTGACTTATTTATTTAACGAACGAATTGAAACAAGCTACTTAGCGAGAAGTTGTCGTGAATGGCGCACTATTTAGATAGCCCCAACCATTTACGAAAGGTTGGCATTTACTAGAATGTGTTGGATTGTCAATTCAGAAAATCCCTCAAATTGTTTATAGTCATGCGATATGTTCTTACTTTTGTGATATATTTTCAGGATACTCCACAACCATTCAACGAATGTGATGAATTTATGACATGGCTAAGGAAGAAGACTGGCCTTGAGATATCATCAGTGTTATCTATTGGAAATTCTCGTTATGGCAGGTTTTCCATTTCACCAGCTCTTTCTTCTTTGTTTGTGCATGATGAAGTGATTCCTTAGAAAGGATTAAAGAAAGTGATCAGAACTTATGTACATGTTCTCTTAGAAGTTTAATTCATATTTAACGTACTGCATCTATTGATGAAGTTAAATTCAATTGATGTGAAATCACTAGTATTTTTCATTTCATCAGCACATCTAAAGCACTTTTTTATAATGGTGTATTACATTCAAAGTTGTTTTTACTCCCAATTTCCGAGGTTTCAAAATATTTTTGGAAGTCTCTTAGCCCAATACTTGTATTTTGGCTGCCAGATTAATTATTAATCATAAAATGACCACTTAAACCTCAAAGGGTTGAACTTGGCTACAAGGCTGCTGTGAGGTGGAGGGCACAAATTTGAATAATGAAAATTTTTTATATAGTGGCATGTTATTTCATCAACCTCTCTGTTGTTCTGAGTATTTGAGCATTGTACATTCAAATTGAGGGCTCGTTTGGGGTAGCTTAATTGGCGCGGTACATTCTGAAAGCACCAGATGAAGCGTTTGGAAATAGCGGTGCGACAACGTTCCCTAAAAATTTATGTTAAATGCGGTCCGCGGGGTTTCTTCGCGATCCTTTTCCTCTACTACCCTCTCGTGCTCCCCTCTCACCGCTGTCCTCTCTCTTGCGTTCTTGTACCTTAGTCATGCCTCTCCGATCGCTTCTCTCTCGCACCTCTCTCCGGTGGTAACGATTTGCCTTTCTCCTTTCTCTCTTTCCTTCGCTCTTTGGTGGCAACGGGTTGCCTCTCTACTCTCCCATTCCCTCTGATTTCCGGCTCTCTTTCTATTATTGTGCTCTCGGTCCTCCCACGGTACCACCAATTTTTTTCAATGAAATGACTTCTCTTTGCGATTTGTGACTTTTTTAGTTGCGGTTTGAAGTGATCATTTGGATTTTGCTATTTATGGATTTTTTATTTGCGGTTTGAAGTGAGAATTCGGATTTTGCGATTTGTGGCTTTCTTTTTTTGATTTGGAAGCTGGATTTTGCAAATTTGTTGCTGAATGTGATATGGAATGGGGTTTATCTATATTTTTTATGTTTGAGTGACAATGTGAGAAATGACTTAAAGAGGGTGTTTGATTTGTTGTTAGCAATGTTTCGGGTGCCCTGTATGTAGTAGCCTCAAATGAAAAATATGGGGTGGAGTTTTATCTTTACTTTTAATGTTTGAGTGAGAATTTGAGAAATGGCTGAAAGAGGGTGCTTAAATAGCGATGGTTCGGGTGCCTTGTATTTAATTGCATCAAATGAAAAATATGAGGTGGGTTTTTATCTATATCTTTGATATTTGAGTGAGAATTTGAGAAATGACTGAAAGAGAGTACTTGATTTGTTGATATCAATGTTTCATGTGCCCTGTATGTAGTAGCCTCAAATGAAAAATATGGGGTGGGGGTTTATCTTTACCTTTGATGTTTGAGTTAGAATTTGAGAAATGGCTGAAAGAGGGTGCCTGATTTGTTGATAGCAATGTTTTGGGCACTGTGTATGTAAATGCATCAAATGAAAAATATGGGGTGATGTTTTATTTTTACCTTTGATGTTTGGTGGTGGTGTACGTTGGTTTGTGTGTGGAGGTGGTGGTTGGTGTGTGTGGTTGAGTTTGTATTAGAAAATGTGTTGCTAGATGTGTGGAGATGGTGATTGGTGTGTTGGTTTTGTTTGTGTTAAAGGATGTGTGGTGAATGTGTGGAGGTGATGGTGTTGTGGAGGTGGTGGTTGGTGTTTGGTTGTGTTTATGTGAAGGTATTGGTGTGTGGAGGTGTTAGTGATAGTGTTGTGGATGTATTGATGTCTAGATGTATTGGTGTGTGTGGAGGTGTTTGTGTGTGGAGGTGGTGGCGGTGGTGATGTGTAGGCGGTGTTGGAATGTGTTGTGGAGGGGCATTGGTGACGATATTTGTGGCATTCCTATTTTTCTTTGAGTTGCGAAATTGTGGCATTCCCATTTATGTTAATTAGTTTTTTTTTCATGCTAATAATACAATGATTAAGACAAAAGAGGCCGGTTTATCTGCAATGTGGGATAAAGAGACAATTAAATTTTGCAACCTTTGCCTCAGGGAGGCGAGCTGGAAAATAGGTCAACCTATTTTAACAAGACTGACAAAATATTATTAGAAAATTCAAGGAAAGTAAATGCAGAGAGTATGATAGGATGCAATTAAAAAATAAGTGAGATAAGCTAAAGAAGGATTGTAAAATCTGGAAGTGATTGAAGCGAGATTTAACCGATTTGGAGTATGATCTGGTAAAGTGAAAGATTGATGCTTCCAAGGGGTGGTGGGTAGAGCGATTATCAGTGAGCATTTTTGAAATGTCATATATTTTTGTCAGTTTTCATTTATTTTCAAATCCATCAATATATTATGAGAATTTGTAGGTCGTGCTTGCCGTAAAAATTAAATAAATACAATGGAATTGATCTTGAGTGGAAGAGAAGTTGGATCGTATATTTGGAGTTGTCTTGACAACGAGTAACAATGCATGTGCCCCTAGTGAGTTGGGGTTTGGTGGTATCCCCGAAAATTTTGGAGCTGATCAAATAGGTGATTCCAATGAAGGCCCAAACCTTCATGAAGTTGAGTTTACGAGCCAGTCAAAATGTCCATCGATTGAAAAAAAGAGTAAGCTGCTTTCCTTAGAATTCAAATCTCAAAGTTGGTGGGTTTATGCACCAATGACCTTGGACTATCATAAACAACTTCTGTCCAGCAAGCTATACAAATTCCGGATGCAACTCGAGAAATTTATGAGGACATGCCACTATATTGTTCTTTGTGAAGTTGCTTGAAGATTCGACCCGGAGAGAGTTTTCCATAACGATGCTTGCTGACCGTTTGTTGGCTTAGCTCCTTTATTTTCATTGGAGTAGCGATATTTGAGGTACACATTTTTTTTAAGATTCTTGTGGTACATTTCATATTTGTTACTTGTTTATTTACTTTGCACATTTCTATTTGTTTATGATTTTTCGTGTTACTTTGGATATTTATGCTGTTTTGGACATGCCACTTTACTTTAAGTTTTTCTTTCCTCGTTATGTTTTAATATTATTTGTTTTTTTTTTGTTTTGTCACAACCTTATATGATTGCAACTAATTCATTGATGCTTATGTGTTAGTCATTTCGATACTCAAATACATGGATGCGATAGAGAAAAACACTAAAGGAGAGTTGCAACTGCAGTATGCTTGTCGTACCATTATTATAAGTCGTATACCCTTACATGATATCCTTATATGTTGGCGATAAATATGTTGGAGAGTTGCTTGCGGGCCACTCAACGAGATTTAAAAATATGTTCCGCATGACACAGATGATATTCACTGATATGTTAGAGGAATTGCATAGAAATGATGAACTTCATAGCTCATCTAGAACCACTTAGCAATAACCCTTACATATTATCGCAGAATGAATCAATGCGATGAGTTATGAAGTGATTTCAACACTCTTTCAAAATGATTTGCAGACTTCTCTGTAGGATTGAATGCACTTGTCACTTTTTGTTCACAAGTCATAAAACCAACAAATCTTATATTCAAACGGAACTCGACAGAGATTTCGCACGATGCGCAGTATATGTCACACTTAAAAGTTAATTTCTTCTATTTATTGCATTCAATTTTTCATATAAATATCGTAATTAGGTAACCCTTCGTTATCCTTCTAGGATTGTATTGGAGCAATCGATTAGACACACGTTGATGCACGTGTTCTAAATAATGAAACTGCATTCATTAGCCGTTGTGTGTACCCGACACAGAATGTCATGATGACACGCGATTTTAGCATGTCCTCACTTTTGTCATGGCTGGTTGGGAGGACAGTGCACATGACAGTCGAATATTTGAATCTGCAACATGGAATAACAAATACAACTTCTCACATCTACCCATAGGTTCACTTGAGATTAATCAACTCTCCTAGTTCTTTTTTCCTTCGACATTATTCATTTAATTTACATCTGGTAAATACTATTTGGTCGATGCTGGATATCTGTTGCAGCGAGGGCATGTCAAGCTCTATCCTGATACGAGATACCACAAACTTGATTTTGAGCTAGCCAACAATGTCGGCTAGGATAGGAAAAAAAATTTCAACAAAAGATATTGATCCTTACGAGGTGTTATTGAGAAGACTTTTGATGTTTGAAAAAAGAAATGAGTTATATTTCGTGATATTCTATTTTAACCGTTTCCCAAATAGGTGCAGATTGTGATTGTCACGATTACTCTCTACAATTATATTTAGCGTCATCTTTCACGCAACGACATCGACTTCCGTAGGGCAGACGAGGATCATTAACATGTTCTTGCCGAGGCATATGAGTACCTTTTTGGACAGTCTTTGTCACAAGCCTAAAATGATATTTTCGAGGTCTGCACTAAAGACGAGGAATGTGCAAGCAAGATGTTAAAGTTGAGGGAACGACTTACGAATGCGATAGTTGGAAGAGTGATTGGAGGGATGTTAGTTTTTATTATTTTATTAATTATAATGGTTATTTAAGACATTCACTGTTTATTGTATCAGTACTTTATAGAGTTTATGCGTAATTTTGTTTCTTATGCATTTGATATTTTTTATTTTCGTTTTTTTTACGCAAATTGTATGTGTTTTTTTACTTTTGAATTTTTTTTTTGTGGTTTTGAAGATCTATGATGAGACATTTGACCTTATGAGTTATTCTGGATGGCTTGCATGTCGCTATTGGTTGGTGTCACATGTGAAATCCAAATGAAGGCAACTAAGTTTCTCTCTTTTTTCGGTGCTACAGTTTTTAAGGTTCTTCGTACGATCTTTTTTAGTAATATGCATATGTGACACAAATAAGCTTGGTATTACGTGGGTTAAATGAAGACAATTTGATATTTACTGTTTTGGTTTTTTTACGCAAGTTGTATGTGGTTTTTTTTTTCTTTTGCATTTCTTTTTTTTCTTTTAGTGGGTTTTGAAAGTCTATGATGAGACATTTGGTCTTATGGGTTTTTCTGGATAACCTGCATGTCGCTATTGGTTGACGTCACATGTGAAATCCAAATAAAAACAACCAAGTTTCTCTATTTTTTTCTGTGCTACAGTTTTTGAGATTCTTTTGGATGAGTTATTTTGGTGATATGCATATGTGACAAATGAGCTTGACATTACGTGGGTTAAATGCAACAAATATTCCTTTTTTTATAAGTTTTACTGTCTTCTTGTATTAACAAATTAGTTGATTTATATATTGAGTTATCTGAGAACTTATAGCTGCATAAAACTATAATTAATTACATTTATTGTCAATTTTTATTTGTGCTATGTCTAAGAATATGATTTTGTAAGCATTCAGGAAAAATAAGCTTGAGGATTTCTAGTACATACAGGGGATTGCATTGCTACTATCGACTTCAAAGTTTTTTGCTTACTTCACGTCAGACACATAGCTACGGAAGACAATTTTACAAGTGTTCACGGAGAATCATGAAAAATAATGACTTATTTTTAGTGGGCAGATAGACTGGTAGATTCCACCGCCGAGAGTGATCGGACATGGAGAGTATCCATGGAGGATGACTTAGCTATTTACATTTGTCGTCTGCATTTTAAAAATAATATTATTTTATTATTTATTATTGTTTTAATAGTCTTTTTCTTAAATTTAGTAGTCATGCTATCCACTGTTAAGTGATGTGTTTATCTTTATTTTGTAATGTTATGAACTGAATATTTGATTTTAAAGTATAAAATGTACTGGTAGGAATAATTCTGTTGCAGAAAACATTACTATGTAGGGGCATAATGATCATTTCTTCAGAAACTGCTGCAACACAACTGTTTTAAAACTATAAAAAATAAACAAACAGTCAATTTATCCGCAACAGCTTCTATGCACTAACTTATTATTAAGCTGCTTCATCCCCAAACAGACTATAAATTTAGTGCGCTAATGACTAATGAAGGTTGAATCAATTTAGTCTGATTTTTAAGGTTGGATCTTTCAGGAGTAATTGTGCCTTGTGTATTTTCTGAGTTTTGACAGTTTCTTTTGAGGTGGTCTTCAGCAGAAATTAGGTTGCTTTCATTGTGAGCATGTGGTCCTGGGTTTGACTCTCTAAAAGGGCCTCTCGTAAATGCTGGAGCAGGACTTCATGCATTGATTCTTCCCCTGACCTAGCATCTTTGGTAGTATTATTCGTTAAACGCCTTCTTTGAGCTGCTTTTATGATAAAGGAAAGGTTTGAGCCCTTTGATTAAGGACATGATTTTTATTTTTTTCTAAAATTAAGCTTTTGTACTTCATGTCATTCAAAAATTCTGTTAGACATTCTTACCATCCCAGCTGTTTGATATTTAAACAGACTCCTTTTTCTCTGAAATCCACCAACTATTTACTGTGAATAATATACTTGACTTGGCATGATTATCAATTTCTAAAGTGCCAATTTCCAACTTCAGGTCATTATTTGCCTCAGAACCCATAGAAGATGGAGACTGTATATTAAAGATTCCATATAGTGTGGTGTGTTTTTCCGTTTTCATTTATGATTTTTCCAGTTTTTGGAAACAAAAACAACATCATTTCTCATGTCCTTTGCAGCACCTTACACCTGATAAAATTATCCCGGAACTCGAGTCTCTCATTGTTGATGATGTTGGAACAATATCTCGTCTTGCTGTGGTTCTTTTAGCTGAACAGAAACTAGGGAAGGTAAAATCGGAAAAAATAAGTTCGTTGAGTTTTTCTTTTCTATGCCATAGACTCATGCTTCTCAGTGATGAGGATTGATGTCGTGGATAATAATATTGCATATTTTGAAGGGCTAAACTCTTGAACATATCAGTTTTTAATATTATCTTCTTGCTGCAGAATTCTGATTGGTTTCCTTACCTCAATAGTCTCCCTCATGCTGCTAATATGCATAACACGGTATGCAGTTATTTGACACTTACCATATTTGTCTTACATAGCCGAGATATTTTGCATGTATCTTCATTGAGCTCAGCGTTTTATTTTGGGTCTGGGATGAATTGTATCAAAAAAGAAAATGGCATGGGTTGAGGTGTTTTATGTGTATTTGGTGAAGCCCAGCGTGCTGTTCTTTCTCTAGTAAGCAAATGATTTTTATTTATCAATGAAGGGACTGTGGGTTCTGCTTTGCTGGACTGGGATTTTCATTTTGAGGTTCACTATGTTACAACTATTTAACATTCACTATTCACATGTCCAAACTTATCTTGAGCTAGTGTAAGCTGAAGGTTTTTAATACAAGATTTCCATTTGAACTTAAAAAAAAAAAAATCAAAATTCAAACCATCATCTGGAGGATTGAGTTAAAAGCTCTTTCAGCTTGTCTGTCCTTTGCTTGAAATATTGCATGCGACTTAGAAATCAATAGAGATTTAGTAACTGTTTCTGCTACCAGGGAGTCAGCTGTTTGGCTACTGCTTCTTTCAAAACTGACATCCAACTCTGTTAAAACAATTCGAGGGATTTCTCCATTGATTTCATGATGGACATAATATGTTGAGATTGTCTAAATTAAAATAAAATCATGATTAGCGCTTGTATTGGAGGGACTGCTGCTTTGCATGGTATTGAAGGATAGAAATCCAATAAATTTGTACTAACACTTCAAATTGCTTTGTCCAGGTTTGCGAATAATTCCGGCTGCAAAAATTATTTTCTAGAGCAAAATTTTTGAAGTTGCCTTTTACTCTATTACTATAAATAAGTCTTGCAATTTCACTATCATGTGATATCAATTAGTTTCATTTGAGTTTTGATATGTTGAGGGTTGTAGAAATTAACTTGCAGGCTTTCTCACACTTCTTTTTATGTCCATTCACTCGACACCGATATCGGAGTTAACCTAAATCATAAAAGAAATATAAATATTATTTCTAGAATTTGAAAGCTTACAACGAAAACTCTTCAAAATAGGAAATAAATGACAAAGATACACAAACAACACGAATCTCCGACTAGGGCGAGGCAAGACCGCCCTCTAAAGTGTGAGCGGGGTTGGAGGTGGTGGCAGGCTGGAGGGGGTTGGGTAGGTGTGCAGTTGAAGCAGCAAGGGAAAGGTTGTTTTTGTACTGGAGGCAGGTAGGAGGTGGTTGCGGTACAAGAGGGTTGTAAACAGGTGGCGGCAAGATGTGGGGGTGCTTGTGGTGGCTGTAGTGAGGGGAATAAGGTTGACGTTAGGTAAACAGGAGGGTGAAGGATGTTTAGCGGCAGTTGGAATGGTGGAATAGGTGGGGGGTTGCGGTGCAGGATACAGGGAGGAAAGTGTTTGGCGGTAGGAAGTAGGGGCGATTCTGGTTACTGGCAACCGGAAATCGGAGCATGTTTGGGCTTGCGGCAGGAAATATGAAGAGGGACTGCAGAGGGAAGTGGGGGAAGAAAGATATCCCCTGTGGGGTTGAGTTACCACCGGAGCACTTCTTGAACCTTTGGAGAAGATCACCATCTTGGACTAGTTACAGCCGGAGGACCTTCTTGCCTTTGGAGACACTTTAGACCGGAAAACAATCGGAGGATGCAAGCCGGACAAAAATCTGAAATCAGGAAGGCCAAAATCAAACTCTTAAGACAACAAAAACACATATATATAGGTGGGAAAACATAAAAGTAAGGGTTCGAAGAATTGTCTCTCTAATAATATGTGACAAACATCCATGAGTACTATGTCACACCACATCTGATCCTGTAGTTGTCTCCCGATCAAAGAATTCACAAGGCACCTTCGACCAATATTGACCTTGTTCTTTAATCACGTTAGATAATATGACTGGAAGTGCTTTTGAATCAGGAGGCCCTACTTTACCATTTGTGTAGAGGCCACGTTCTTGCTGCTCCCTCCTTCGATGACAAGATTGATTACCTTTTTGTTCGCAATACAACAGGTGTAAACTATGTTGTGACGAAGTCACTATGGATTTCTCGTATCCTCCGTCTTTAGGATCTGTTGAATCACGAGCCTGTTTCCCTCATTAAGTGGAAGATGATGCACCTTACCATGTTCTTTAGCCGTCTTTTTACTGCTAACCTTCTCCACAACACCATGCTTGGTAAAAGACACAACTCGGTTCATCGGACAGCTGGAAGCGATATGCCCAAATCCTTGGCCTCTGAAACATTTTTTTATGGTGACTGTAGCAGATGTACTACTCTTCTCAGGCTTCTTCTCACTAGGGGCAGTTTTCCTTATTCGAACCAATTTTCTCAACTCCCTGAGGCGTGCTCTTGCTGGTGTTCCAATTGTGGGTGGTTGCTTGACTGGTGGTGGTTTGCTTTGTTTTTTGTTGCCTCTCCACTTTTAGGGTTAAGGTCTGGACATCTTCTAGTGACCAATAGGGCTGTAGTTATACCATATTGCTGATTGTGGGCTTCAGGGCACTCAGATACCGGGCTATGGTGTGTTTCTTTTGCTTGACTAAATCACAATTCATCTATAACAGATCAAACTGCGTGTGAAATCCTCCACTGAAAGGTCTCTCTGCTGCAGGTGGTGTAATCTTAGAGACATATCTTGGCGGTTGTGAAGAGGTATGTATTTTTTCTGCATCGTCTTCCGTAGCTTCTCTTACTTGGTAATCTTGTCATTACCTCCTCTCTTCCTCTATCTTTGTAAGTTGTCCCACCACAAAGAGGCCCTCTTTCTCAATTTGATAGATGCAAGCTTCACTCTTTTGTCTTATGACACCTCTTTTACTCAAAGATCATCTCAACTGATTGTAGTCATTTGATAAAATCATTTGGATCTATATCTCCGTGGAATTGTAGTAGATCCACCTTTATTTCGATATCACTGTGTCCTCCATAAGGGGCCTCCTATGATATTGGATTCCAATGTGTCATGACCTTTCTTCTTCACAACTGAAATCCTTCCTATGAAAGGGGTTGAAGTTCTCATATCTTTCGCTTCTTCGACTTTCCTTGTAACCATAGAGGGTAAGTTCCCCGTCAGTTTCATTATCAATTTCAGCAAGCCTCATCTAAAGTCGACGGATCTCGTTGTATCTCTTCCCAAGTAGGCTCAAACATGTATCTACTTGTTGGCATGGCTAGGGTTTAGAGTTGGGAGGTGAAAGGTGTAAAAATTTATTTAGGGTTTTTGATTTTGAAAATCAGTAAGGAAAATTGGGGTTATATTAAAGTTTGGCTATGATTTGGGAATATGAAAGAAATTTTTTGGTGGAGGGGTAAGATGGATGTTAGGAAATTCTAGGATAGGAGTAGGATTAGACTAGTTTTGATATCAAATGATATAGGAGTTAAACCCAAACCACAAAAGAAATATAAATATTATTGTTGAAATTTGAAAGGTTACAACAAAGCCTCTTCAAAATAGGAAAAAAATGTCAAACACACACAACCAACACGAAGCTTCTACTAGGGTGAAGCGGGACAGCGGTGAGAGGAGCTGGATGAGGTGGTGGCAGTCTGGAGGGGGTTGGGTTGCAGTTGAAGCAGGAAGGGGAAGGTTGCAATTTTATTAGAGGCAGGCAAGAGGGTTAGAAGGTGGTTGCGGTACAGGAGGGTTGTAAACTGATGGAAGTAAGATGTGGGGCTTCTTGCAGTGGCTGCAGTGAGGGAAATAAAGCTGATGTCAGATAAACGGAGGGGGGGGGGGGGG